>JAULKJ010332203.1:0-10015 GCA_032355405.1 Rubia balearica | reverse complement strand
TGACTACTTTTTTATTCTCTCTTGGTGGAAGGCCATCTACGAGGGTGGTAGTAGATATTTGAAGGTTATTCGCAAGGATGGTAGAAGATATCAAAGGTCATTCGCAAGGGTGGTAGTATATTTAAGGCCACGAATGCCAAATCATGGTAGTAGAAGAAATTGGGAGCAAGAGAGGTATATTTGAAGTTTAAGAAGACCAAATAAGAAATAGAGGGATCGTTGTTCGAGGTTTCATGGTGTTCTTGGATAACTCCAAGAATAATCAGCAATTGAGAGTGTAACCATTGGTTTCGTCTTCTTGGGAGCTATAAATCGACTACAAGAACTCCCAAATTGAACTAACAGTTCAACCATAGTGGAGCAAAGAAGTTAGGCAAGCAAACCAAGCACGGTCGGCGCGGACTGCACAAGCTAGGCCCAAACCAAAAGCAATCACGGCCTGTGTCAGGGGGTCTTGGCATGACCCGTATCACCTGGAAGGGGCCGTGTTAGATCTGGCACAAGGGTTCCCTCTTTTCACTCCAAAATCCTATATGTATGGGGGCGGGACATTCCATTATGCATATTCTATGTCATTTCATGTCACAAATACCTAGACAAGCCCACAGGGTATGAAGAATGATGCGGGGCACGTAGAGGTACTGAGCAAAGCAAGGTTCCAGTCGATGGAGAGTGCAAAATGATGCATGGCGTGGATTAGAAAGGAGCAAAACAAATACCCGGCCGGCGGCCTGCACCTTATGAAATGAGATGCGCCCAACACGAGTGGCACAACCCGTGCCAGGACCGGCATCCCGCCCTGGCACAAGCCCTGGCGGCTGTTAGGGATTTTCCCCCACTTTTTAGGCCTATGCTTAGGCCCAGTTCTCGACTACTATATATATGGACCTTATCTACTAGGATTTATGTTTACGTTCATTTTTAGATCTTAGTAGGTGGCTAGAGATAGAAAACACTCTCATTTCTCTCTAGTTTCTTTTGTTTTTATCCTTTTATCTTTCTTTTGCCCAAAAGTGTTGAATCCAATGAAATACTTGGTTTCAAACCTTAGGGAGTAGGGATCTAGCTTGGGGACTATATTTGTATTCATGTGTTTATATTTATTTTCTGAGATTTTTATATCTACCTATTTCTATGTGTTTTGTGATAATTATGTTGGCTTATTCTTAATATTATTTTGAATTGTATGATTCTCACACTATGTTGGCACATAATCGAGTCTACTTTCATGTTGGTACACTATTGCTACTCCACGGTTAAAGAAATATATATGCGCTTAGGGTGACGATAGTCTGGAACTGGCCGTGTGCACGAAGGTTACCATTGTTAATTGTCATGATCCACCATCCATCTAGTTATCCGACCAAAGAGGTCTGAAGAGTTACAGGTTGAGATAGAGTAGGTAGCAAACTAGGTTATTTTGTTGACCCTAGAAGCCGTCGATAAGAGGGTTCTTCCTTTTTCCTTTGTAGGCCTAGGGGTAGTTCATTCGTGGTGTTCCACCCGGGACTTAATCTCACGGGGGTGAATCAGACCTGTGTGATGTGTCATAGCCGTTGTTTCACTCCTATAGTAGCAGAGGAAAGGCTGATGGAAGATTTTATACACGCACCTCTATGTGATGGATAGGGGGGAGTTTTGACCATTTTCTGCACCACGTGACACAAACACTAGAATAGGGTTCATTTCTTGTAGTTGATCAAATCGATGATCGAAATAACATTGACCATATTACATAAATATTCTCCCAGTTCTTATTTGTATAGTTTATTCCGTTGATTTCATGCTAGTAGTTGATAATTGAAAATCCCCAACCTCGGTTGTGTTTAGTATATTATAAGATTCCTAACATCTCTGTGGATGACCCTGGTACTTGCCACTATCTACCATTCTTGGTGGTATATTAGTAGGAACAGAAGAAACATACAAATTCTTATCTTTGATAACGTTCCTCTCTCGGCTTAGTAGATCTCCCATGGTTTATTAGCAACGTCGAGAGGGTTCGAGTCACTAACCCAGAAATCGCTACCTATTTCCTGAACATTAGCGATTCAGTTAAACCAATTAAGCATAAGCAATGAAGCTTCACTAGTGACAGGCAGAAGGCAATTAAAGAAGAAGTTACAACTTTGCTTCAAGATGGTATACTAAAGGAGGTGACATATCCAAAATGGTTGGCGAACCCAGTATGGTAAAAAAGGCGGACGCATGATGGAGAATGTGTATAGACTTCAACGATCTAAACAAGGTATGCCCAAAGGATTGTCATCATTTGCCTAAGATTGATCATCTAACTGAAACGATTGCAGGGTACGAAGTCCTAGCCTTTTTGGATGCATATAAAAGATACCAACAAATAATGATGAATCATGAATACATGGAGAAAACGGGGTTCATAACAAGCTTCAGGATATTTTGTTATGTGAAAATGCCTTTTGGCCTAAAAAATGCAGGAGCAACATATTAGAGAGTGATTGATAGTGCATTTTCCAATCAAATAGGGTGAAATGTGGAAGCATATGTTGATGATGTGGTCGTTAAGAGTAGGAAGGCAAGCAGCTTCGTGGAGGATTTAAAAGAGATATTAGATACCCTTAGTGAGATCAGCATGAAACTCAATCTTAAGAAATGCATAATTGGAGTAGGCGCGGGGAAATTCTTAGTATATAGGAAATCAAGGCCAATCCAGAGAAAATACAAGCTATAGTTGACCTTCCTCGACCAAGAATAGTCAAGGAAGTACAAATATTAATGGTATCGTTGGCAGCACTTAGCATGGGTTTTTCAAAAGTAGCTAAGAAAATATTTCCACTCTTTGAAGTCCTGGAGAAGGTAAATAAGTTTAGCTCGAACAAAGAAAATCAAAACACATATGATTCCTTCAAGGAGCAGGTCCAAGCATTGCCTACATTGAATTCACCAATCCTGGAGAAAACCATATATTTGTACTTGGCAGTTTCAAAGAATGTAGTTAGCTTGGTTCTAGTACGGAAAGAAGACCAAATACATATACCAGTAAACTACATTAGTAGAATACTAAAAGTGCAGAGAGAGCTTACATAAGAGTCGAGAGGTCATTTCTCTCTTTGGTACATTGAACAAGAAGGTTGCGAACCTATTTCCAGAGTCATGGGATAGTTGTCTATACTGATCACCCAGTGAAAGACATATTCAGTAATACTGAAGCAGCCGGTAGAATGGCCGAGTGGGCTCTCGAGTTGGGGCAATATGAAATCCAGTTCCAACCACGAACTGCAAGCAAGGCATAGGCCTTAGCAGACTTCATCGCAGAGATGACGAGCGAAGATGCACAATACACGAAGTCCAAGCAGAATCTTGGAAACAACGAAGACATTTCCAAGTAGGTGGATGTCGCATGGAAACTGTTCGTGGATGGAGCATCCAGCAAAGAAGGTTGCGGTGTAGGACAACTATTTGTTAGCCTAGAAGAAGGGGTGCACATATATTATCTTCATTTCAACGCTCCACTCAACAACAATAACGTGGAATGCGAGGCATTAATATGTGGCTTAGACCTTACAATAAGGATAAAGGTCAAAAGTGTTCGGAGCTTTGGCGATTTCCAGATAGTAGTCCAGCAGGTGAGAGGAGACTATGGAGTGTGGGAAGAACATCTGATAAAATATTTAGGGAGAATCCGTCAGCTTATCGCTCAACTCGAATACTTCGATATCCAGCATGTGCCAAGAAGTGAAAATACAAAGGCAGATGCCTTGATTAAAATAGAAACAGTTGGGTTTAATTCATTGGTCAGACACAAAGATGTAAGATTGGAAGTCATTCCAGTCCAAAGTACAGAAATAACAATTAAGTCAACGTTTCAAACAAAAGAAGCAAATTGGATGACACCACTAATAGACTATATCGCAAGAGAAAAGTTGCCAACAGACAAGGTACAATCCAGAAATTTAGAACTATGATCTCATAATTACGTTTATGATGGAGGAGTCCTACACAAATAAAGGTTTTCTCTCTCCATGGATAAAGTGCGTAAGACCATTGCAAACAGAAGAGATCTTGAAAGAAGTACACAAAGGGCAACGAATAACGCATCAGGGCTCTTGAACACTAGCAAAAAAGATAATTCGATCAGGATACTATTGGCCAACGATGTATAAAACTTCGTGTTAAAGTGTAGAAGTCAATACCCCAATAACAGATAAACCGCAGGCTGACTTAACATGAGTGTATGGGGCATGGTCGTTCAATAGATGGAGAATTGACTTGGTTAGACCTTTCCTAAAGGGTGCTAGCATTGCAAGATTTTTTATTGAGAAAATTGACTACTTCACCAAATGGATGGAAGCTAAGCTGCTAGGAAGAGTAACAACGGAGATAACAAGAAAGTTCGCCTGGCAGAACATAGTTTGACACTTTGGGGTGCCACAAACTATAGTCACGGACAATGGCACACAATTCACTTGAAGTGTCTTTACTGAATGGTGCTCGAAGTTATGGACTACACAGAAGTTCACCTCTGTAGCTCACCTTCAAGCCAATGGAGGAGTAGAAGTCACAAACAGGACTATAGTTTAGGGTATACAAAAAAATTGGAAGGGAAAAAATTGGTTGGGAGGACAAGATACCCAATACCTGTGGTGATATAGATCTACTGTTTAACAACCAACAGAAGAAACACCATATAGTTTGGTCTATGGTCATGAGGTAGTGATACCAGTGAAAATTTGGAACTCGAGCCTTAGACTACAGGTATACAGGGAGAATGATAATCCCAAAATAATGAGACTATGCCTAGATGAACTTGAAGAAAAGAGGCAGCGAGCAGCAATCACAGAGGCGAAAAATAAGGAGAAGATGGCTAGAGCATACAATTAGAAGGTCAAGAAGACGCAATTTCAAATGGGTGACTTTGTGTTAAGAAAAAAATGAAGCAATCCCAGCGGGAGAAAAATGAATGCTAAACCCAAAATGTGAAGGCCCATACAACATAGAAAAAGCGCGCCATTCCAATTGCTATGAGCTACAGAGATTGGATGGCAGTAGCATCCCCAACACTTGGCATGTGATCAACCTTAGAAATTTTTATGTGTAACATCTAAGGAGGGGGGTAGGAAAAACCCAAATGTTAAGAAGCCATGAGATTATGTTATGAGCGAACGCATGTATGCTCCTACAGATTCAAGACCTACCAAACTACGAACTATCTTTGTCAAGCGACTCAATGTGGTAACCCTCAGGCATGAACTGGCTATAAGGACAGACCGAAGTAGGAGAAGATGATGAGGAAGTAGGAATTTTCCACCTAATATATAATGAAGCAGATTCCAAATTGGTAAGACGATCAGCAAAAACAAGCTAAACATATTTTCCAGATAAACACCGGGTTTCTTTGATCAACTTAATAGGGGCAAGGTGAAGGATGAGAGAGAAACCCAGAATGATGACGAAATCGAGCACTAGATCCCAAATTTTTAAGAATTTTCAAAAATTTATGATAACCAAAATATCAAATTCCTGCATGTGAATAAATGTGATAAGAACTTGCAAAATTATAAGCATGATCCAAAGTTATTACCCGTGGTAATAAAAATAGTACAAACATACATTAAAATATTTGTTAACAATAAAATATTCTTATCAATTAAAAATAAAAATACTAAGGTCCACTAACATTAGAAGGCGAAACAGGAAAAGTCTGAAAAATGGCAGCAGAATCATCCTTGCTTGCATCCTGAGCAGAGACCTCAGTCCATGTGTTGGCTTTGGCATTCGCGTTGGCTTTGACACCCTTGTGGGCATTAGCATTCGTGTTGGTATCAGAAACAATAGTAGCCTCAGGAGGCTGGGAACCGAAGGGAAGAACCTTAAAATAATCAACCATACATTTATTTAACTCGGCTACAGAAGGAGGACAAGGCATATTGGCGATTTGAAACAATAGTGCATAAGAGTGACCGCCATCAGAAATGCTACGGATAAATCCTTTGTTATGAATAGCTTTTTGTTTCCCCAGCACCTTCTCTCGCTTAGTTAGTTTGGGAAAATTCAGGGCCTTTACAATAGGATTCAATATTTGCAGCTCAGCCAGAGCCTCGTACTGTTCAATGTTGCGAGCAGAAGTGGAGACTTTTTCAAATAAAGCGTAAAAAGACCTCATCTTTTCCAGCCAGTCAACAAGAACCAGAGAATACCTAGGAGAAGCAGGACCATTAGACTGCATCTCTTCCAACTAAGGTTGTAACCTCTCGGCTTCCTCCTCAGCAGCTGAAGCATGCTCCTCTGCTAACTTTGTAAAATTTTGGTAGCCTTAACCATAGCATTTTAAGAGGTGAACTTCGCTTGAGCCCCCTACCATTTATCCAGGAGTAAATCGTCCCCTTTAGCAAACTTGAAAAATCTCTGGCTAACGAGCTGTAGACTCTCACCAACCTTATTTTCAAAGTATGCAAACAAGCATGGCGATTAGAGATCATAATAAGGAAATTTAAAACTAAACCACTCATAAATACTTAAAAAATGCACCACAACCATTGTCTCATGGAGAGAAAATTTAAACAGTGTTGTAGGAATGGTTCCCTCCACGGTGGAAGCTTAGAGTGGGAATGGCTGATGCTCTCATTTTTCTGAAGAGACTCCTAAGTGTTGAAAAACTCACCTGTTCGCTCCTTGTTCTTTCTTCTGTGATAGGTGTCATTGGTGTTGCAAGCAACAATCTCCCTACTTTCTTTAGCGGTGGCCTCAGAAGTTTGTAGCCGGGAGTCAGCTTCGACCACCTTGTCTAAGGAGGCAACATTGGTTATGTTTCCATTGGTTTGAACAACCAATCTGTTGAGATAGATTTTTTTTCTGATGATGAAAATGAACAGACATATCTTCGGGTTGTTCATCTTCGTCATTGGATAAAACAACTCTCTCTCTACGGGTCCCTTAGTTAAATCCATATCTGCAATTAAGTTTGCAAAGTAAGTCAGACGAACAAAAAGAGACAGCAAGTGATAAATAAATAAGACAATGAAAAATAGCAAAATAATAATGACCAAACACCTTCGCTCACAGTATTAGCATTCTGAAAAAACATCAAATATTTGTTGAGTGCTAATACAACCTCAGACTCAGCATTAAGGCGAACCCCAACCTTAGGAAGTTTTTATTTTGGAACATTATAGTTCCAAACGGGAAAGGATTGTTTGTTGCCATTACCATGTTTCAGAAAGAAAAACTTTTTATGCCACACATCACAGTTATTAGGGCATCCACTAACGAACTCAACAATTGGAATGACTGGCTAAAGGTTAAATTCGTCATAGGAATTTTTAACTTTGTACAGCTGATAAACACTAGAGAATACATCAATGGAAAAGGGAACTTGGGCCTCTTCGCACACATGGTAGAAGAAAACAAAAACTGTGGCAGCTTTGGGGTAAAGCTGAGATAATGCAATCTGATAATGCGAGAGTAAGTCTACAACATGCTGAGGTAAAGGAAAAACAAGTCCAAATTTCAGTTAATCTAAGTGCTAGGAGATAAATATAGAAGGAGAGGTGTGAACGCTTTTAGAAGGCTCGGGAGCCCAAAGCTCATACGAAGATAGAAAAGGATAATAATCTTTAAGATTTTCATAGAAGTAATCAGAGAGAATACCGTTAATGGTAGAAGAACCAGCGGTATGGTCGGAATCCTCCCAGGAATCGACACTGTCAACAAGGACGTCTTTTACTGAGGGTTCGATAGTGTTAGAGGTTGACATTGAACCAGTGGGAACTCCTAAGATCTAGATAAAAACTACAAGGAGAAAAGGGTATATTCTGGTAAAAGTCGAAGAGAAAACATAGAGTATACCAAGAAGAAAAATAGAAAAGAAGAAATCTAATTAGAAAATCCTTATATTAAGATTCAAAAATAAATATACTACAATAGAGGTGATGCACAAACACACAAGTATAAGTATCACCCTACGGAGAAAGAAGATCAAAAAGAGAAAAACTTACGGCTTGATGAATGACGAGGAACTGGAGCAATAAAAAGAGAGGAAGAAGATGAAAAATACAAATGGGTTAGGAAATTTAATTTATGAAACTAAAACGGAAGGATAAGTCAAATCGGACAAGGAAAGTAATGATTAATGTCTTTCAAAACGTAGTTCACCTTTTTGGAATACGAGAAGCCGGCGGGATAAAGATACTCGCAATGCACTGAATACTGATAAATCAATCATCAAAATTGAAGCATTTATAAAGGGGAAGAAACAATGACATGAGAAAGAATTTTAGAACAATACAACGAATAAGAAGGGGGAAATCTTGGTTCAATGATGCAAAATCTCAAATTACTAAGTTAGTTACAAGTATAGCAAATAAGGAGAAAATTTAAATTTTAAATTCAAATTTCAAAAGGAAAACGTAAACAGCATGCATTAGTAGCAAGAAGCAAGTAATATTTCGCGAAGACAGTGTTAGTTATATTAAAGGCAAACTTGTTGTTATAGCTTTACGAGTTCGCGAAACGACAGTTCACAAATATACTCCAAAATAGAAAGTCACTGCTTTTTTATTTACTAAACTTCATGGCTAGGGGGTGGAGGTTTATGGTGTATATATTTCCCATAATCCAAAGTCGCTGGCCTTAAGGCCCAACCCAATACTCAACCATAAAGTCCAATGATCACATCACCGATGAATCGAAAAAGGAGGAGCCTTGTATAAGACTAGGCCATGAACCGATAAAAGTGAAACCACATTTGGAGATTTAACCACGAACTGAGAAATTCTAATTCTCTAAGGAAAAGACTGACTTGATCGTCGTAGCATTTTCCTCGGAGTCACTTCCGGTATCTGTTTTGTAGGAGAAGATACTTAACGGTGAACAGTAAAGGCTTTACTTGATTGGATTACCACATCATATGTGGTGTATAAATGTGTTGTTTGTTTTTTATTTTGAAATTCCTATGGATTCGGGTTCTAGCGTGTGTGAATTTTGGTTTCATGTTTCCCCCCTTTTAAGCGGCCCTATTTGTTTGTTTAAAACCTTTGTTTGCTCCTATTTTGTGTCGTTTAGAATGCGTTTAGGTTTTTCTCAAGTTTTCTACTCTTCAGAACCTTTTTTGAATGTGACATCATTGATCCTTTGACCATCCTTCATTTGGAGCGATCATTTTGCGACGTCGCCCATTCATATTTTCTACTGTTATATATGCTTGAATGAGACGTCACCCTATTCTTGGTTATCCAATCGCTTTGACCTAACACTCAGTGACGCCTCTTAGATATGTCAACCACCCTATTAGTTTGAAGCGACTTGTTCGCGATGCTGCTCATACATGTCGTCAAAGTCTTATTTTGCATCGACATGTAAGTACGACGCCTAGACGACTGAAAATATTAATTGAACCCATTTATATCAAACAATTTTTTTCTATCACAATACTTATCATTCATGACAATATGAATTTTAGGAATCATAGCTAACAATGCTGGATCGAGTAGCCGTGCCCCGATTAAGGTGAGTGATTTTTTGTTTAGATTTAAATTCTTTTTATTTTATTACTTATTTTTAATTTAAATATTAACAATTTTTTTTACCAATGAAGATTCATAGCGACTCGAATGAGGACCGTCTTTAGACTACAATCAGGGATGTCATTCCACATTTCGTCCGCATTCTGACCGGGATTAACTTCAGTTCAATTTCACTTTTGTTAAGCCCTCTCTGTTACAAAGGTATTTTCTTTTCAATTAATTTGTTTTATATATATTACTTTCATATGTACTAAATGTGGTTTTGCAGTTTATAATTCAATACGTCCTAGACCAGATTTTTGAGCTCCTACCGCCGTACAAGTTGCCTTTTATGATGCGGTGCAACGGAAGGGAGTATGACAAACACTAATCGGGAACATAAGGCTCAAGACCTTGACTTCTTCAGGGGTTCAACCTGTTTCTTGATGCAGATAAACTCGAGGTTGGGTCTTATGGTAAAATATTTATTTCATGCATAATCCCTTCTATAAATAGCCTCGATCATAGAAAGAAAAACT
>JAULKJ010332185.1:0-10016 GCA_032355405.1 Rubia balearica | reverse complement strand
GACGACCCCGACTTGCCAAACTATCTACTTAATTGTATTTAGTAAGCAAAAGGGCTTATAAATTGTATCTTTGAGAGATACGGCGACGACCTCCCAATTATGACATTGTAGTTATCTTGTTTAACCAATCGGTTAAACAGACAGATCAGCGACGTCGCATATACATTTTGACTCAAACGATGAATTAAACCCATTTCAATCACAAAAATTCTTGTCTATCATTATACATTTCATCTGTGACAATATGATTTCCAGGAATCCGTAGCAACAAGTAAACATGGTGTGTTTAACAGTAAGTGTTTAACATGTGGAGATTTTGCAGTATATGATCACCAACTATACATGACGTATTTAACATTAAGTTTTTAACATGGTGTGTTAACATTAAAATATGCTAATGTTAAATACATAGTTATACACACCATGTTTCCTTGAAGTTTAAACACTGGATAATTTTGAAAAAAAATTAACACAAATTAAGGTAAATTTTGTTAACTGATGGATCAAAAAATTAATAATGAAATCTTAACATAATGTGTATACCAAAATTAAGCATAAAAATTGAGGCAGTTATCATTTAATTTTAATGTGTTGTGCTTTTAATCTAAGCCTATTTAAATTTTAAAAAAACATCTTGACTCATTTAATGAATTGAAAAAGGCTCTATCTCTTCAAAGACGGTATTTCCATAAGCTATGAAAAGATTTGGGACTCAACTGTAATTTTACCACAAAAAGTTAAATTCTATTATGCATGCTGTCTTCAGACATGGTTTTGAATCAGATAGATTGCTATGACGTGATTTTGAATCAGTGCTACTTCTAGATTTAATCTATAAAAGGGACTTTAACTTAAAAGCTTCCACTATTGAATACAAAAGCCCATCTAATCGCAGCGGATCTAGCATTAATGACCTTCATAACTTCATCCTTAACAAGGCACTACAACACATTAACACAGTAGGAAACAATAAAACTTGGTTAAATGACGGATTTCATAATATAACCTTCTAGAGGCTAGATACGAGGTTGGGAAATACATATTCGATTAGTAAATACCCAACTAATTTTATTTGGGATGGGGTATCAAAAGCTTGTGGTATTGGGATAGTTATCAAAAACAAGCACAGAGACTTAATCAAATCCAAAACAATCAGGACAGCGATTCCATCTATCCTGCATGCTGAAATCATAAAAATTAAAAGGGTTATTGAACTTAAGATAAGCATTCGATGCAATGATTTCTCAAGAGAAACTAATTGCATGAATGCTATTGTTTCAGTCATAGCATAACATTAATCTCTGTCTATAACAAAATCAAACTTTTTCAACAATTTACACTATAAAAATTGTCAGCAACATGAAAAGCGAAAGATTCCAGATAAAACACAGGAAACACATTTTGCAATAGATAAAACATAGTAAAAATGCAATAAGAACACATAGTAAAAGTGTATCAAATAATAAAATGAAAAAAATTTCACACACCGAGCAGCTTCTGAACATTCAAAGGATGCTTTCTAAGCAACCAGAGTCAAGCCCTAGTCATAGAGCATATGTCTTCCTCAATTTCCTTCTTAGTCAGAGAGATCCACTACTTCCTCTTATCCTCTCATGCCATCCTCTGGTCTCTGACCCACTCCCAAATCTCTAACCCCTCCTCTTAACCGAGTAAAACCCTTGTTATTCAACTTCCCATTACTCAAATCACCAAAACAACAACAATTCTTATGGGATGGCGCCATTTTAGAATTTCTTTTCAGACGTCTACACAGTCAGAGCTTCACCAATATTTAAATTTGGGTAATACTCATTCAAAATTTTTATACGACACTTTTAATTTCAACCCTTAAAATGTATGGATAAATAAAAAAGTTGATTGATCCATTTATAAATAGAGAAATATCACTGTACTCAAAGTTGTGCATATTTGGTGTAATTGTTTTGATGCTCCTACTTTTAAATTAAAGATTCCTTAGACCAAATTCATATAAAATTCA
The DNA here is from genome assembly GCA_032355405.1 of Rubia balearica. NCBI lineage: Eukaryota > Viridiplantae > Streptophyta > Magnoliopsida > Gentianales > Rubiaceae > Rubia > Rubia balearica. The sequence continues at coordinate 8,017 of JAULKJ010332185.1, read as the reverse complement.
TATTCTTAGTGGAATTTTGTTAAAAGTACGAGCACATAATATAAGATTATTTTCACAAATATCACAAAAATATTATATCTTTTTACATTGCCACACCATAAGGGTAAGGCATAAAGAAACATTTTTTGCACTAAACTCACAAGTAAATTTTGCAATTGTTGTGTAACGGCTAACTTAAGAATAGGATGGGCTACCATTACCAAATATACGTAAAATCCATTATTTTGTTTGACACCAAAGTTAAAAGTATGATGGACTATCCACAGTGAACTTAACTAAAATACGTGTTTTTTACTCAAAATCAACTTTGTGAAACTAAGCGTTTGATTTCATTTTACCCCATTTGGTATTTATATATTTTAGTTTGAGTTGCAATGATAAATTAATTGTTATCTTGAATTTGGGAAGGGACGACTATATTAAAATTAGCGTGCAAAATTCAGACAAAATGCGTTCAATGTTGTTATTGATTAAAGATATAAGTACAGAAGTTGCTCGATTTATTCATTCTCAAAATAAGGTTATTCTAAAAAATCACATAAATTAAGGTAAATTTTGATAACCGATAGATCAACAAATTAAGTACGATATCTTAACATAATGTGTATACCAAAATTAAGCATAAAAATTGAGGCAATCCTCATTTAATTTAAACATGTTGTGCTTTTAATCTCAGACCTTTCAAATTTATAAAAAAATATATCTTGACTCATTTAATGAATTGGAAAATGCTCCGTCTCTTCAAAGACGTTGTTTCCATAAGTTATGGAAAGACCTGAGACTCAAGTACAACTTTACCACAAAAAGTTAAATTCTTCCATGCACGATGTCTTCAGACATGGTAAACGAACTAAAAATAGAAACTAAATTGTGATGACTAGATTTATAATCAGTGCTACTTGAAGAAAGAATCTATTCAAGGGACTTTAACTTAGAGGCTTCCTTTATTGAATACAAAGGCCCATCTAATCATAGCAGAGCTAGCATTAATGACTTTAATAACTTCATCCTTAAGATTGCACTACAACACATTAACACAATAGGAAACACTAAAAATTGGTTAAATGATGGATTGCATAATCTAACCTTCTAGAGGCTAGATACGGGGTTGTGCAATACAGATTCGATTAGTAAATACCCAACTAGTTTTTATTTCGGATGGGATAACAAAAACTTGTGGTACTGGGATAGTTATCTGAAAAAAGCATAGAGACTTAATCAAATCCAAAAAAATTAGGACAAAGATTTCAACTACGCTACATGCTTAAATCATAAAAATTGATAGGGTTATTGAATTTGGGATAATCATTCGATGCAAAGATTTCTCAATGGAAACCAAATGGCCGAAAGCTATTATTTTTGTCATAGCATAACACTAACCTCTGTATACAACAAAATCAAATATTTTTAACAATTTACTCCATAAAACTTGTCCGCAACATGAAAAGCTAAAGATTCTTAGTAAAACACGGGAAACACATTTTGCAATAGACCAAACATTGTGAAAATGCAACAAGATCACATAGTAAATTGTATCAAAGGATAAAATGAAAAAATGCATACACCGAGCAATTTATGAACATTCAAATGATGCTTTCTAGGCAGCCAGGGTCAAGCCCTATTCATAGAGTATATATCTCCCTCAATTTTGTTCTTAGTCAGAGAGATCCACACCTTCCTTTTATCCTTTGCCGCCATCCTCTGGTCTCTGACCCCCTTCCACCGCTCCAACCCTCATCTCTGCCGAGTAGAACCCTTGTTAATCAAATTTCCATTTCTCAAATCACCATAGCCATAAACAAACTTATGGGATTGCACCATTTGAGAATTCCTCCTCAAATACCCAGAGAATTAGTATTCCACCAATATTTAGATTTGGGTAATACTCATTTACCTTTTTTATACTACACTTTTAATTTCAACTCTCCAAATGTTCTGATGAATATAAAAGTTAATCTATCCCTTTATAAATAGATAAATATCATTGTACTTAAATTCATGCATATTTGGTGTAATTGTTTTGATGCGACAAATTTTAAATTTAAGATTCCTTGCACCAAATTTACATAAATTTCATATTTTTTATGGCATTTTGTTAAAAGTACGAGTACAAAATGTAAGATTATTTGCACAAAATTCACAAAACTGTGTATCTTTTTACATTGCCAACAGATAGTAAGACATAAAGTAACATTGTAGGCACTAAACTCACACGAAATTTTGCAATTGTTGTGTAACAAAAAACTTAAGAATAAGATGGGCTACCATCACAAAATATACGTAAAATCATGTTTTTATTTGACGCCAAATTTAAAAGTATGATGGACTATCCTCACCGAACTTAACTAAAATTTGTATTTTTACTCAAAACGAACTTTGTGAAATTATATGTTTGATTTTACCTCATTTGGTGTTTACATATTTTAGTATCAGTTGCAATGATAAACTAATTGTTATCTTTAATTTGAGGAGGGATGACTACATAAAAATTGGCGTGCAAAACTCGGACAAAATGCGTTCAATGTTTTTATTGATTGAAGATCCCGATTTATTCATCCTCAAAATAAAGTTATTCGAAGAAAAAAATATGTATGATATCTTTACATAATGTGTATAACAAAATTAAGCATATTGACTCACTTAAATAATTGAAAAAGGTTCCGTCTCTTCAAAGACTGTGTTTCTATAAGCTATGGAAAGACCTGGGACTCAAGTACATTTTTTCCACAAAAGGTTAAATTCTTCCATGCACACTATCTTTAGACATGGTATATGAACTAAAAAAAGAAAATATATTACTACAACTTGATTTAGAATCAGTGCTACTTCAAGAAAGAATCTATAGAAGAGACTTTAACTTAAAGGATTCAATTATTGAATACAAAGACCCATCTAATCGTAGCAGAGCTAGCATTAACGAATTTAATAACTTCATTCTCAACAATGCATTACAACACATTAACATAGTAGGAAACACAAAAACTTGGTTAAACGATGGATTGCATAATAGAACCTTCTAGAGGCTAGATACGGGGTTTTGCAATACAGATTCGATTAGTAAATACCGAACTAATTTTACTTTAGATGGGATATCAAAAACTTGTGGCATTGGGATAGTTATAGTGAAAAAGCACAAAGACTTAATCAAATCTAAAACAATTAGGACAACGATTTCATCTATCCTGCATGCTGAAATCTTGAAATTAATAGGGTTATTGAATTTGGGATAAGCATTCAATGCAATGATTTCTCAATAGAGAGTAATTGCCTGAATACTATTGTTTTAGTCATAGCATGACAGTAAACTCTGTCTAAAAAAACAAACATTTTCAACAATTTACACTATAAAAATTGTTAGCAACATGAAAAGCGAAAGATTCCAAATAAAACACATGAAACACAGTTTGCAATACACAAAACATTGTAAAAATGCAACAAGAACACATAGTAAAAGTGTATCAAATAATAAACTGAAAAATGAATACATCGAGCAGCTTCTAAACATTCATAGACTGCTTTCTAGGCCTCCAAGGTCAAGCCTAGTCATCGAGTATATATCTTCCTCAATTTCCTTCGTAGTCAAAGATATCCACACCTACCTCTTATCCTCTAGTCTCTGACTCCCTCCCACCGCTCTAACCCTTCCTCTCAGCCGAGTAGAACCCTTGTTATTCAATTTCCCATTACTCAAATCACTAATTCAACAACCATTCTCATGGGATGGCGCCATTTGAAAATTCCTCTTCAAACGTCCCGAGAGTCAGAACTCCACAAACATTTAAATTTGGGTAATACACATTTAAATTTTTTACACCACACTTTTAATTTCAACCTTCCAAATGTACATGATCGCTTCATTTAAAAATAGAGAAATATCATTGTCCTCAAATTTTGTATATTTGGTATAATTATTTTGATGCTCCGACTTTTAAATTTAAGATTCCTTACACCAAATTGTTATAAAATTCATATTTTTAATAGAATTTTGTTAAGATTAAGAGTACATAACGTAAGATTATTTGAACAAAAATCACAAAATTGTGTATCTTTTTACATTTACGTACCATAATGGTAAGACATGAAGTAGCTTTGTATGCACCAAACTCACACGTAAATTTTACAATTATTGTATAACATCAAAATTGAGAATTAGATGGGCTACCATCACCAAATATACGTATAATCCATGTTTTGTTTGATGCCAAATTTAAAAGTATGATGGACTATTCATACCGAGTTTAACTAAAATTCATATTTTTACTCAAAATTAACTTTGTGAAACTAAGTGTTTGATTTGATTTTACCTCACTTGGTGTTTATATGCATTAGTATGAGTTGCAATAATAAATTAATTGTGATATTGAATTTGGGAAGGGATGACTACATTAAAATTAGCGTGCAAATCTCGGTTAAAATTCGTTCAATGTTGTTATTGATTGAAGATGTAAATACAGAAGTTGCTCGATTTATTCATTCTCAAAATAGGGTTATTCGAAAAATATTCACATAAATTATGGTAAATTTTGTTAACTGATGGATTAACAAATTAAGTATGATATCTTAACATAATGTGTATACCAAAATTAAGTATAAAAACTGAGGGAGTTCTCATTTAATTTTCACGTGTTGTGCTTTTAATCTCAGCTTATTTAAATTTATAAAAAAACATCTTGACTCATTTAATGAATTGAAATAGACTTCATCTCTTCAAAAAAAAGTCTATTTATAAGTTATGAAAAGACTTGGGACTCAATTGCAATTTTACCCCAAAAAGTTATATTCTTTTATGCACGCTGTATTCAGACTTGGTATGATAACTATGAGAAGAAAGTAGATTGCTACGACCTGATTTAGAATCAGTGCTACTTCAAGACGAAATCTATATAGGAGATTTTAACATAAAGGCTTCCACCAATGAATACAAAGCGTATCTAATCGTAGTTGAGCTACCATTAATGACTTTAATAACTATATCCTTGACAATGAACTACAACACATTAACACAGTAGGAAATACTAAAACTTGGTTAAACTGTGGATTGCATAATCTAATCTTTTGGAGGCTAGTAAATACCCATCGATTATTATTTGGGATGGGATATCAAAAGCTTTTGGTATTGGGATAGTTATCAGAAACAAGCACAGAGACTAAATCGAAACCAAAATAACTAGGACATCGATTTCATCTACCCTACACGCTGAAATCATAAAAATTAATAGGGTTATTGAATTTGGGATAAGCATTCGATGCAATGATTTCTCAATAGAAATAAATCGTCTGAATGATACTCTTTTAGTGATAGCATAACAGTAACCTCTCTCACAACATAATTACACATTTTAAACAAGTTACACTATAAAAATTGTTAGCAACATGAAAAACAAAAAATTCCAGATAAAACACAGGAAACACATTTTGCAATAGATAAAACATTGTAAAAATGCAAAAAGAACACAGAGTAATAGTGTATAAAAAAAGAAATGAAAAAAATGCATACACCGAGCAGCTTCTGAACATTAAGAGGATGCTTTCTAGTAATCTAGGGTCAAGCCCTAGTCATAGAGCATATATCTTACCCAATTTCCTTCTTAGTCGGAGAAATCCACACTTTCTTCTTATCCTCTGCCGTCATCCTCTAGTCACTGACCCTCTCCCACCGCTCTAACCCCTCCTCTCAGCCGTGTGGAACCCTTGTTATTCAACTTCCCATTATTCAAATCACCACAGCCACAACTATTCTTATAGGATGGCGCCATTTGAGAATTTCTCCTCAGGAGCCTTGAGAGTTAGAACTCCACCAATATTTAAATTTTGGTAATACTCTTTCAATTTTTTTATACGATAATTTTAATTTCAACCCTCCAAATTTTTAGATGAATATAAAAGTTGATCGTGCATGTTTGGTGTAATTTTTTTGATGCGCCAACTTTTAAATTTAAGATTCCTTACACCAAATTTAAAGAAAATTCATATTCTTATTGGAATTTTTTTAAAAGTATGAGTACATAACGAAAAAATATTTTCACAAAAATCACAAAATTTTGTATCTTTTTACATTGCCAAACCATAAAGGGTAAGGCATAATATGACATTGTGGGCACTAAACTCACACGTAAATTTTGCAACGGTTGTTTAACGGAAAACTGAAGAATAAGATGGGCTACCATCACGAAATATACGTAAAATCCATGTTTTTATTTAACGCCAAATTTAAAAATATAAAGGACTATTCACACCGAACTTAACTAAAATTCATAATTTTCTCAAAATCAACTTTGTGAAACTAATTGTTTGATATGATTTTACCTCATTGTTTATATATTTTATTATGAGTTTTAATAATAAATTAAATGATTTCTTGAATTTGAGAAATGATGACTTTATTAAAATTAGCATGCAAAATTCAGACAAAATGCGGTTGTTATTGATTTAAGATGTAAATATAGAAGTTGATCGATTTATTCATTCTAAAAATAAGGTTATTCGGAAAAAATCACATAAATTAAGGTAAATTTTGTTAACAGATAGATCAACAAATTAAGAATGATATCTTAACATAATGTGTATACCAAAATTAGGCATAACAGTTGAGGCAATTCTCATTTAATTTCAATGTGTTGTGCTTTTAATCTCGGGTTATTTGAATTTTAAAAAAACATCTTGACTAATTTAGTGAATTGAGAAAGACTCCATCTTTTCAGAGACAGTCTTACCATAACTATGAAATGACTTGGGACTCAAGTGCAATTTTACCACAAAAGGTTAAATTCTTCTTTGCAAACTGTCTTCAAACATGGTATGAGAACTAAGAGAAGAAAGTAGATTGCTACGACCTGATTTAGAATCAGTGCTACTCCAAGACAGAATCTATAAAGGAGACTTTAACTTAAACGTTTCCACTAATGAATACAAAAGCCCATCTAATCGTAGCAGAGCTAGCATTAACGACTTTAATAACCTCATCCTTAAAAATGCACTACACCACATTAACACATTAGGAAACACAAAAACTTGGTTAAACGATGGATTGCATAATCTAACCTTCTAGAGGCTAGATACGGGGTTGGGCAATACATATTCTATTAGTAAATACCCAACTAATCTTATTTGGGATGGGATATCAAAAGCTTGGGGTATTGGGATAGTTATCATAAACAAGCACAGAGACTTATTCAAATCCAAAACAATTAGGACAGAAATTTCATCTATCATGCATGCTGAAATCATAGAAATTGATAGGGTTATTGAATTTGGGATAAGCATTCGATGCAATGATTTCCCAATAGAAAGTAATTGCCTGAATGATATTATTTCATTCATAGCATAACACTAACCTATCTCACAACGAAATTAAACATTTTAGGCAATTGACACTATGAAAATTGTCAGCAACATGAAAAGTGAAAGATTCCAGATAAAACACAGGAGACACATTTTTGCAATAGATAAACATTGTAAAAATGCAACAAGAACATATAGTAAAAGTGTGTCAAATAATAAAATGACAAAATGCATACACCGAGCAGCTTATAAACATGAAAGGATGCTTTCTAGGCATCTAGGGTCAAGCCCTAGTCATAGAGCATATATCTTTCTCAATTTACTTCATAGTCTGAGAAATCCACACCTTCCTCTTATCCTCTTCTGCCATCCTTTGGCCTCTGACCCCCTCCCACCGCTCTAACCACTCCTCTCAGCCAAATATAACCCTTCTTATTCAACTTCCCATTACTCAAATCACCCTAGCCACAACCATTATTATGGGATAGCGCCATATGAGAATTCCTACCCAGACGCCTTGAGAGTCAGAATTCCACCAATATTTAAATTTGGGAAATGCTCATTTAAATTTTTTATATGAAACTTTTAATTTCAACCCTCCAAATGTTCAGATGAATATAAAAGTTGATCGATCCATTTATAAATAGATAAATATCATTGTACTCAAATTCGTGCATATTTTGTGTGATTTTTTTGATGTGCCAAGTTTTAAATTTAAGATTCCTTACACAAAATT
>JAULKJ010332165.1:0-10017 GCA_032355405.1 Rubia balearica | reverse complement strand
TGTATAATAAAATTTTAATATTGCAACTAAGACCTTTTACCTTTTATTATTCTAATTAAACCTCGTCTTTCCATAAGATTATGGAAAGACGGTATTTCCTAAGACATTGCCATATTTGTAATAGTATTAATATTTAAATAGTAGATTAATGATTTATTTTCATTCAATTTTATAATCTAATCACAAAAAAATAATCATTGGTAAAAAATACAATTATTTTCATTCTACTTCTAACTAGGAATAATTTTAATATTTCCTTCTTTAAAAAATAACTATACTATTAAATAATAATACTTTTATTAATATGTTATTTAAATTCATTTATCGTGCATTATACGAGTGTTAAAAATGAATAGTAGTAGATTAAAATTTATTATATAGTTATTGATTAATTCTAATTATATACTCTGTGTATCATATTTATACCAATACATTGTTTATATACTGGAGTAGTAGTATTTTATAAAAAAAATTATATATAAAAAATACACATTTATTATTTTTATGCAAATATATTATATATTAGATATATATTATTTATTAATAAATAATACAATAAATTTAATAATATTACACTGGTGTTATCTGGTAGAGAACTATAGGTGATCGATAACAATAGTTTAGAGGTCAAATAAATACTTGATTAAAAGAAAATTAATTTAAGAGTAAAATACCTACTCCCATATCCATGGAAAGTGCAAATATAACCCTTATTTTCTCAAAATGCAAATATACCCATGGTCGGCCACAATATGTAAACTTATACCCGCTGAGTGTCTGGTCAAATTAGCGAGAATATGAATGTGTAAAACTGTCCGCTTAGATGAGTTTGGATACAACTATACTTTTAGAAAACTCGAAGCTATATTTATATAGAGAAAAAAATTTAGGATTACATAACCACTTTAACTCTCATCAACCACGTCTCTTGCCTTTAAAGCGTGATAAACTTTTGCATAAAGTCTTTTTAAACACCTCCATTTCCTTTGCTTAGCAAACTTTCCATTTCATCTTCTCCCTTGAAGTCCCTTTCAATACTATTATTATTTTTGGGTCATCTCTACTTGCCTTAACCAGCAGCATGACTTTGATAAGATAGCATTACAAATTATTTCAAAAAAAGAAAAAAAATATGGCATCAAAATAATTATTAATTTTGGGTCAATGCTAAAGAATAAAGATAATCGTGGTTCATAAATGGCAAAAAAGCCAACTTTTCAACAAAGTCACTTATCCATATCTATGCAGTATGCCCTATGCTGTAATTGTAAATTAAGGGCTCAATATATGATATCACAAAACATCGACTCCCTATATTTTATGTTATTATTGTGTTGGATTTGATACAGACCAGTTAGATTTTGGGGATTTGCATGCTTAAAAAAAAGATGCCAATCCATCATGATCATCAATTTAACCTTTATTAATTAGTGTCATTTTGAGACAATCATGATTTTGTACATACTCAGGCAGCTCAATGCATGCTCTCTAATTAATAATCATTACCATGACAAACTTTGCACCTCAAAATTATATTCTTATGCGAGAAGCTTAAGGGGAAAAGAAATAAAAAAAGAGTAAAGTGGTAAAATGATCCTAATTTTAGGCTGAAAATGGCTATGTAATCCTGTAAAATGATAAAATATCAAAATAATTCTAACTTATTGATATACTCCCCCCGTCCCAAGATAAATGGTACATTGAAATGGGACACAATATTTTATGCAAGATGAGGTGACAAAGAATAATTGTAAAATATGGGAATAAATTGGGAAAGTAGTGGGTGGGGGCCGTGGGGCCAGTCATAAATTGTTGAACTTAAAAAGGATATTGTACGAATTTTACAATATATTCTTTATCATTTTGGGTAAGAATTAAAGTGTGTCATTTTACGTGGGACATACGAGAATATAAAGTGTGCCAACTATTTCGGGACGGAGGGAGTATGTGTCAATCTAACCCTGGCCACCGTTGACTTCAATTGTCAATGTTCAACTACGAATAGAGAAAGATAGAGTACACAATGTTCAGACCAATGTTCATGACAACCACGAACCGACAAAGGTGGAGCCATGTTCAAGAGGACTCAGCCATGAACCGAGAAAGATGGAATCACGATTAAGATTTAGCCACAAACCGAGATTGTAATAACCACGATGCGACCCACGATCTTAATCCTAGTAATGCGGGGCCACGACTTCAATCGGCTATAAATACAAGTAGAACAACATTAGTTCAGGTCAGTGAGACTAAACTAAGAAATACCAATTCTCCGAAGTAAAGTATTGAGTTGATCGTCGGAGCCCTTTGCCCGAAATCACTTCCAAGATTTGTTTTGCAGGTTCATAGTTATAAACGGTGAATATTTTCCATCTATATCGGGAATACCACATTAGTCAACCAAAACTTTGGTCAAAATAAAATAAAATGACTATTTTACCCCTAAGTTTAAAAAATAAAAAATAAAAAGATAGGAAAACCCTTCATTTCTTATTTCCTTCTTTCTTCTTCGCGTTGCCGTCGTTCTTCTTCTTTCTTACTCTAGACAACTCCAGCTTATTCCCTTTTGTCCATTTTCCCGTTTTGTCCCATGTGCCTTCCACAAGAATTTGGTCTCTTATTTTTCATATACTACTGAAAATCCCAATCTCGTCAAACAAAGGTGAACACCGTTTTGAAGATTTGGTGAAATAAACAAAACTATACTGCATGATTTCAGGTATGTCTTCGTCGATTGTAGGAAAAAGCATGGTGGGTTCGCCCGGAGTGGTGCTCTGCCGGCGAACTTGTTCGGCGCAGTTAGAGATGGCAGCGTGAGGGTTTGGTGGAGGTTCATCCCGCATTTACCTCAATGGGGCGGATATGGAGGTAGTGTTGGTGAGGGTGGGTTGGGACGGGTATACGTATTGATGCTTTTACGTACCGATTCAAGCATGTCATCGATCCCTCAGTCCAAATCTACAATCTACAAGATAAAACAGACCCAAAGTGTTCTCGCGGGAAACTCTTCAATATCAAAGTCAGTCTAGCCCTCAAAACCAAGTCAATAAATAGTGAAAACGGGCAATAGATAGAATACCTAAAATAGAAGACATACATTTGTATTTGTCTATCTAAATCCTAATGATGATTGTCCATGACCTAATCCATTCCTATATTTAGTAAAGAGGCCCAATAATGACTTATCCTTAGGTGAGCCCCATTATGCTCTTTGGGTCTTAGAGTTTCCCCTTAAACTATGTTTATTCATGATCCAATCCAACCAAAAATTTTAATTAAATATTGTATCTCTCATCCACCTACCCAATCTCCCTCCAACCAATTTATTTATTTTTAAAGATTTATCAATTACCCAATCCAACCCAACCAAAAACTTCAACTCTTTATATATTATTTTAATATCAAATATAAATAGTATATTTTAAATTAATAATAATTAATTAAATATTGTAATTTTAACTAATAATATTTTTGAATTTCAAATAATAATAATAATAAATGACTAACACTAATTACAAAAATGGAGAGTTTTTTTTAAGTAGGGAGAATTTTTTTGAATTATGCATTGAACTATGTTGATATTGATCTCTATTTACAGGGAATGCAAAATATAGTTTATTGCAATTAATTTTATTACAAAAATATTTTAAAAATTATTTATAAAATCATATATATAAATATGGAGATAAAAAAATTAGATTGGATTTAATTTAATATATTTCCAACTAATGGGAGTGTGACACGTGGCCACACTCCCCATCCGTTCTCCGTTCATACCAGGATCAGTTTTGACCCCTGTTTTCACTGGGGTTGGGTCGTCTTTTTTACTTTCCCTTTCCCCCCTGCTAGATGTGGTGATCCTTGTCTGGGGTCACTGATAAAAGTAGTCTTAAGGGCTGGGCTTGTTGGCCCATATAAAGGTTTAGCCTTATATATCATCAAAAGCCCCAGAAGAACTACGTGATCTCTTAACTTTGAAGGCTTACATCTTCAAATGGTTTTGATAAGTTATAAGCTTTAAGGATCTGTCTTCGAAGGTGGCTGAAAGATTGTGGACATTGAGTCTTCAAAAGTACCATTTCGTTGATTAATGACCTCGAGCCTATATAACTTGGGGGAGAACTTAAGTTTTCTTAAGCAACATGCTATTTTTGGAATTCATCGGGCACGCATAAGGAAGGAGAGAGGGAAAGTAGGGCCCGTGGGGATATCTTAAACTAGATTCTCTATACCTATTCACGCCTTTTGAGACTTCTATTCTCTGTAGGAAATCATTTTTTCTCTTCTCTCTCTATCTCTCTTCCCCCGTTACCTTTCCCAAAAATCGCTTCTCCTCTTCATTTAACTTCTTCCTTTTTGCAGGATTTTCTCATAGATTTACCAACTTCAAACTTTTTACCTCCCTCAACTCTCATCATCCAATTTTTCACAAGTAAGTCTCTCTGTCATGGCTTCTTCTTCTTCTAGCCCCCTTTATATTTTGAAAATACCTTTGTTTCTCCTCAATCTCCACCCGCGATGAATTTTGAGAGAGGTGTTAGTGAGGGAGAGAATTTGTCGGAAAAAACTGTTTCAGATACTGTAGGATCACATCCTTCAGGCAAGATTTCCTCAAATTTCGATAGGTTTGCGGCCGATTCGAAGTGCACGGAATCGACCAATATTATCCCAGATTCCGGCGAGTTCTATGAGTTTTATGTTAGAACAAACCTCTCCGGGGAATCATCTTCCACCTTAGACGATAAACTGGGTGAGGTTTTACTGGGGCATTCAGACGGTGGTCCTAAGCCGATAGAGCCCCCACACGATAGACGGTCTTCCTTTGTATGCTCTCTTAAAAAGAAAGTTTGTAGGAAACAACTTACGGTAAGCATCTAAGGTTGGGTTTGAGTTTCTCTTTTCCCACTCTTCTATCGACCTGATGGAAGAGTTTAACGTTAGTTTTTCCCAGTTACACCCTAATGTCATCATGATTATATTGGCTTTCTTAGTTCGGTGTAAGGAAGTAGATGTAGTCCCTCAATATGATATTTTTAGGTTTTTATGTTCCCTTGCCAATGATTGGGATGTAAAGGGAACTTATACTCTAGCTAACATGATTGGAAAAAAATATTTATCCTCCCCCTTTCAAATAATGCCAGGTGGCAAGATAGAGCGCTAATCGATTTCTCTGGGGAATATCGGACCCTTCGAGGGAACTCTGATGTAATATTTAATACTAGGAAATGTGGGTACGATGTTCTAGAAAATATGCACAAAGATGTGGCACACCTCCATGGTCCTGAGGTCCTAGATGTTAGGTCTTTAAAGCTCTTGCTTGCATCTCTAAACTCATCGAGGGTGCCATAGTCATCAAAGGTCCAGGAATCAGCGATGGGGGAACGATCTGGTATCCTGCTACCATCAACATCTGTGTCATCTGATCAATATTTTCTTGCAATCCTGCGCCAACTCCATCTCCCATTCTCTGATTCTCTCGAATCCTTCGTTCATAAGCCTCGATATGCGAATCACTAGAACACTCTGTGAGATGGCCATTCACACCTCGCAATCCAAACAATTGCATCACAATGCAGATTCCATCCTGGTTCTATAGTGACCTCCATGTCTCTTAACTCCGTACCTCCAACCTATGATCCTTCAACCATGGGAATCACCAAGTTGGGATCCGTTGATGCTTCAACCGAATTCATCTCTGAATTCTCCACTGCTGGGATAGCAGATGTCATCCTTTTTCGCCTGTAAGGAGACTTAACTTCGTCACACAGACCTGTTCTATTGATTCTCAGCCTCTCGCTCATTTGAGTAGAAGCTGTTGAAGAGGACATGCACCAAGGGATCTAGATCTAACTTATCAGTCCCACCAGGCATGCCAATTGATGCGTTTGCAAATTGATCCAAGTCTGCCACTGATCCCTCATTCCAAATCTGTGATCTGTAAGAGAAAATAGGCCACGGAGTGTTCCGGGGGAAACTCTTTGATGCCAAAGTTAATCTTGCCCTCCAAGCCAAGCTAATGAATAGTGAAGGTAGGCAATAGAGAGAATACATAAAATAGAAGACATATCTTTGTATTTACATTATCTAAACCCTAATGGTGATTGTCCATGCCCTAATCTATTCTTACATTTAGTAAAGAGGCCCAATGATGACTCATCCTCATGTGGGCCCCATTATGCTACTTTCGGTCTTAGAGTTTGCTCTTAAGAGTTGGGCTTTGTTGGGCATATGAAGACTTAGCCTAATATATCATCGGGTATGAAAATCATACCCATCATGGATAGTGATTCGGGCATGGATGTTATTTCACACCCGTCCCATCCCCATCCCGCCCCACTAATCCTGCTACATACCCGCTAATTTAATATAGAATAAATTATTATTTGTCCATATTGCACATATTTTACCTATAATATTTTCATGTAAATGCATTTATCAATTTTAACATAAAAGTTACTATAAAAAAGTAAATCTTACCTATTTTTGGAGATATAAGTGGGATAAGTATACAATGTATTTGAAGTGGGCAGAGAGACCCAAGTGGGTGATGAGGCAGGTATGAATTTTATATAATAGCCGATGGGGCAAGGGTGGATTTTAAAGTTATACCTGACAAGGATGATGTGCCGTGTATGGGAATGAAAATTTTAGATGGGCATGGATATTGAGGTACCATAATCCGCACCTGCCCCGCCCCATTGCTATCCCTAAGTGCAGCGGCTGGAGGTAGTCATCTGGCTCCCCGTGGTTCTCTTCTTCGGTGAGATGAATCGACTAGGCTCTGCGGTGATATGACACATATCCTTTTCAATCGGCTGGATCTGCTGGTACGGAGGAGTGCTTTGTCGGAGGTGACGCGCAGGTCTCTCTTGAGGTTGAGGTGTTAGCTTGGCCAGAGACGCCGAGGAACTGGCCAAATAACATCGTTCAAAGAGTTTGGATGATTATTCGGCGGATGTGAAGTGCGGAATGGAGGCACCGGGGGCGTGGATCTGAGTGGTGGATGAAGCCATGGTGGCAGCGGGAATGTGGGGATAGGTGGAGGAAATGTGGAGGTGGCTGGGCGGGAGAGCTGGATGGTGGTGGTGGGTGATGGTGGCTAGGCGGGAGAGGTGTGGGATGTGGATGTGGAAGTGGCTAGACAGAAGGTGGTGGAGGGAGAGGGTGGTGGTTGCTTGCAACAATAGGTGGGGTAATTGGGGAAAATATTTAAGCTGAGATGAACGAGGGCATGTTTGTCATTTTGGGTTCGATCAATGGCCCAATTAGTGAGTCAACGTTGGAATGTGGCCTGTGAGTTATATTGGCACAATTCATCATAACGTTAGGGTTGCTTTATCACTTTTTTTTGTTTTACATGATTATATTGGCACTTTCATCCTAAATGTAGGGTTATAAATGTATTTAACCCAAATAAAAACTTCCTTTTAACTAAATCTTAGTAGTATATATATATATATATGTTTAAATATACAATAGCAGAGAATGATCTTTTATCACACACAATTTTATATTTAGTCCTGCTAAATAGCAATAGCACGTGCACAGTGTACTATTCTAGCAGAATCACTTTCACCTTAAATCGTGCATACATAATTTTTGGGCAAAATGCATTTGTGTTCCTTGGATCTTGTGTTTGTGCAGATATACCCCCGATTTTTTTAAAAGTGCATTCATACCTCTTGAATTAGTTGTGCCATAATAACTCATACCCCTCCTGCATGAGTCTGGCCATTTCCGGCCATTGACCGACTTGAAATGATCAAAATTCCCTTTGGGCCAAACTCTAAAGCTAAATGGACATGTTTTCCCTTAAGTCCCGCCGCCTCCGCTGCCGCACCGCTACCTCCACCTCCACCACCCCACCTCCTTTACCTTTGCCACCCCCACCCCACCACTACCACTACCACCACCCCAACCCCTACCACAAAAAATCCATCATCATCGTTGCCACCAATTCATCACACACTCACCACCACAACCCCGTCAAAATCCACCACCACCGTCCCGCCCTTCTCCTTGAAAATTCAACATCCTAGCCCATCAAATCGGTGCACCATTGCCGATGCAAGCAGCAGCCCAGCACCGTCGTGATAATACCCTGTCACATCTGCAATGCCAATCATCCCATCAGGCGCACGAGAAATTGAAAACTTATACCCTACCCGCAGCCCAAAAACCCAAGCATCCTCATCGCAGTCCTCGACCTGCCAACCACCACACACTGCCTCCACTCACCTTCCATCGCTGCTTTTGATACCACCCAATCTCCGCCGTGACGTCTCCCTGTCACACCCCCACCGCAACCCCAAAACCCTAGAAGCTGAGAAATCTATCAGCGTCATTATTATCATCCTCCTCCGCTGCATCGGCGAAGTCCTCCAACACACCATCACATCACATCGCGCCTCCAACACTCCGTACCGCACCAATATTCCCACGCACACCACCATCACACCTCCCACTCACCGTAAGATATTTTTCAATCGTCGCCTCAACATCAAACCTTACACTACTCAATTAAATTCAAAAATCAATTTAGGGTGGTGTGTTGTGGGGAAGAGGGGTGGTGTGTTGTGAGGTTTTCTTTTGGTATGGCGATGACGGTGGCAGGCGGAAGGCGAGAAAGGGTCGATGAAGATGGGTCAGCGGTGGCAGGCGGAGGATGAGAAAGGCTCGATGAAAATGGGTCAGCGATGGCAATGTCAATGACGCGTGGAGGGTGAAGAAGGGCGGGCGGAGAACAAAGATTTTTAAAGGTGGCGGATTGGTGGAAGTGGCGAAGAATGAGAAGAAAGAAGAAGAGGAATGGTCGCCACCAGGTTTTTTATAATTATTTTATATTAAGGGGGAAAATGGTCATTTACATTGAATCCGACAATGACCAAAATTAACCCAATTTTCGGACGACAACAAGGGTACAAATTCACTTTTAAAAATTGGGGAGGTTTATCTGCACCAAACACAAGAACTGAGGGGCATAGATGCACTTTTTTCTTAAGTTTTCTACTCTATGAACTGTCCACTCTGCTATATACTTGTATATAAACAAGCACTTATTTGCAGAGCCCCTCTCCCAGAACTACAAACCGTACAAGAAGATAAACTATGTTAGTCCGTCATCAACGATTTTATTGTCCGTTTACTCAACGTGCATATCAAATGATCCAACCGTAGTATAAATTCCTTCCTCACGACAGTTGCTGGAATTTATACATTGACCATACCTTTTACACAAAATGATCAAGTATTAACTACTAGTTATTTACGATAACGGTCGGAGAGTGTCCTTAAGAGTTGAAGTAATTTGAACTGTTGTAATTGATCATGTGCTTTTGTTTTCCATTTAAAAAAGATGTACTCTGTCTGTCCCAACCTAGTTTTGCAGCGAAAGAAGGGGGAACTTAAATTTTTAGACTTGTGAAAAGATGGTCCTACCCTTCATAATTACCCTCTTATAGAAACCCTCTCGTCAGAATCCTCATACTCATCCGCCTCATCCGTACAAAACTCGCCCGTCCAGCAAGCCCTCCACCACGATGTCCACTGTTTTCAAGCACAATCAAGCCAGAAAGCATGGGTAGGAAACATAAGCATTTCTTTTATATTCTTTAAGTATGAATAGGGGAGAAATCGAACGGCATTCATATCCATCTTGCCGAGAAAAGAAGCGATTCAAGGACGTTTCGGGGAGAGTCTGAACGTCAAGCTCATCTTCCCCGATAAGGGCTATGATGGCGAGTGTTGCGGCGAAGGGAACAACGGGGAGAATATGGAGCATTTGAGGAGGATTGCTATGATGACGGGTGCTGGTGTTGCGGCTGTGGGAACAACGGGGAGAATCTGGAGCATTTGAGGAGGATTGCTATGATGACGGGTGCTGGTGTTGCGGCTGTGGGAACAACGGGGAGAATCGGGTGAATTTGAGGAGGTTTGTTGCTGCAGAGAAGGCAGCGGTGATGATTTGTGAGTTATGGGGTGAAGAAGACGGATCGACAAAAGCAGAGAAAATTCCAA
>JAULKJ010332154.1:0-10017 GCA_032355405.1 Rubia balearica | reverse complement strand
AATACATTATAATATTTAACTCAAAATAAGTTGAATGTAAAATTTATTAATACGTTATGAAATTTAAAATTGAAAAAGGCTTGCACAGCTCTTAAGCTGCCTCTTGAGCTGGCTCTTGCTAAGAGCCTCCAAAGAGGACTTTTATTAAGAGTCCTCTCTAGAGTCCCCCACTGTGGGATTTTGGGGACTCTAGAGGGGACTCTTAATATTAAGAGTCCCCCATTGCACATGGCCTAAAATAATACTTGATGCATTTCTTATAGCACATTCCTGGAATACTGTATTGTACATTTATTGAAAATGCATTCCTAGAATACTAAAATCATTTTAATTTATTTATATAGTAATTATAACTAAATTATAATAATGCACAGTCTCATACAAATGAAGAAATGAATGAGTAATAAAAAAGAAAATAGGACACCAAATGAAAACCAAAACAATAATGCACAAGAAAATAATTAATTATGTCAATAATTGAGTACTACTACAACAAGAGGGACCTCTCTTTACATTCTCGTAGTCCCTGAAGCAGTCTGCTTGTTCTAACTTCTAAAACCCCAAAGGCGCTTGTATCTCTTAGCCAAAAACCAGATAGCATTTCGCAAGGGATTCATAAACAGGCAGAATTTAATTTAATTTAAGACAAGGAGAATTTAATTTAGAAAAAAAACTAGTAATTGTAATTGAGGTCTAGTGGTATATGTAACTATTGGGGCGAAAAATGATAGGGTTAGTTCAATTCAAGGTAATTACGGTGTTCAAAAGTCAACCATCAGACAGTCTCTTCTCTCAATTCTCACAAGAAATCTTTTATTAGAAGAAATTCCCACATTGCGTGTTATGGGGTCACTCTTCTTGCGGTTAACCGCGAGTCAAGATTGCAACAACTACCTTCTGATTCCTACGTATGTCGCATGCAACAAAGTTGCTCTCAGTATATCAAACCTTTAGAGGGATGTGGACAAGCGCACAGTGGATACATGAGTTTAAAGAAGGAGTGCTCACAACCGAGACTACAAGTGCACAATATAAAGACCAAAACAACTTTGAGAGCAATTGTTCGTTTTCAATATATTATGTAAAGGTAACCGGGTATGAAGGAGAACGAATCCAACACTTCATAAAATGAATTCCACGTGATAGCTATAAGAAAGAAAATAACTCAAAGAAATAAAGGCAAACATGCATGCCTCTTGGAAAGAAACTAAGCTAAGCTAACTAGCTAAGTACATTACAAGCAAAAGAGAACACTATTTGTTACAAGGAGTTAACGAAAAGTCTTTTTGCATCATGACTCAGCTCTGAGGGTGATAGTCTGGCAAGCAATCGGGCATTACGATAACGGGTGTACGGTACGATGGGCTTGGACATTGTGCACAGCACGCGCCGAGGGGGATGCACGGGCCGAGAGCGGTTTGACAAACGATTCCCAACGACCCAGAGGTGTGTGCGGTGCAGCTTAGGGATAGTGGTTTGTTGGGACATATTGAATGGCACGGGACCGCAGCACGTTTGGAGCTTACAGGCACAAGGTTGCGTTAAGGTTGTGTGATAAGCTCGACCTCATAACATACTCCCTCACTCGATTTGGCGAACAAACTCGAAGCCATTAATTTGCCAAGGTTTTTCGCTGCTCATACTTTTTCTCGTACACATTTGCTCTAAGAAAAGTTTTCTTCAATTGGTGGCACTGGTGCTCGGCTCTTCAACTGTTCTGATTTGAGCTGGCATGATTTTATAGTATCCACTCCTTGATCAACAACCGAAAGGATTCCCAACTCTGGATAATGTACGGTACGCTTCATCATCTGTTTATGTTTATGCCTCTTGCCTCGTGGAACAACAAGAGATTGCTGATGTGAACAATGAAATGTCTTTCTATGTCGAGGTTTACAAGGTTTAGCTTGCTAAAACAACTCGAAACAGGAAGTATGATAGGGCACGCCAAATGGGAGATGTTTCTTTGGAAACTGGACCTTCTTAGTAACCTAGTGCTTTTTCTGTTCTACTTGCTCAACAAATCCTCATCTCTCGTAGCCGGGGAGCGACCACAACTTGCTTGACAAGGCTTCTTGGATCTATCAGGAAACCCATTTCCGGTGAAAACCCTCATAACCCTTTATTCATGTTTTCCCCACTTGGATCCGCTGAACCGCAATGCTCATCTTGTCTTGAGCACTCCACGAGATGCAATGTCGATATTTTATCCCCGAGTGATCTCCTCGCAGTCATTTTAACCTTGCACAAATTAATTCCCAAGACATACATGCAATTTCCATACATGTAAATGATAATCTGTGCATCACTAAAAAATTCCATGCCAAGGACGAGACCGAAGTCATCCCTCTTCACGACATGAAAATCCAGTGTGGCTTGTATGGTGCCAACCTTGACCAAGCATCACCTTGTAATGCCAAGTACCGATTAAGCTTCACTATTCATGGTCTTCATCCGACCAACAACTTTCTCCAACTTGAGCCCCAATCTTGATGTCTCTACTTCAAAGATATAAAACTGGCTAACTCCAGTGTTGACCATCACTTGAATGGGTTTTCCATTCACGCTCAATTCCATATAAAACAATGCTCCATTGGCTTGTTGCATTGGTCACACACGGATGATCTCAGTTTATCAAGTTTTTGTGTGGCCTTCTCCACACTGCTTGACTGAGCCGCAACAATCTTTGCTTGCGCTGCAGCAACCACCAGATCGATCTTATGCTCACCTAACAGACTCAGCCACTCTGGCTCTTTCGGTACTACCATGGAATTACAACACATATTCAATGATCCAATAGAGCAAGGTTCTTCCTCTTCCATCTCAGGCTTAGACTCTACAACTGGTGACTCTTGAAATACATCGCCTGAGGCCTTCTTGATGTTTCTCGAGTCCTCGAGCAACATCACAGTTATTCTCTGCCCTGTTAGAAAATCAACAAGGGCATTATTCACTCTGCTCGTTCCACAAAAGAGTTGTGTATTTCTGGTCTATCATTTTCACCGAGGTTGGGACCCGACAGAATTAGTCGCATTTGCACTGGGGATTTCTTCATTCGTTCTCACACCGAGGTTAGGCTTGTAGCTAATTCCTCATATGCTTGGACCAGGTCTAAAGTTACTTCACACCTTGAAAGAACTTACACTCGCGCTGCTACCCACCTTGGCGATAATAACACAAATTACTCCCCTATCAACTTCCTGTGATCCTCTGCCCTCAAATTTCTCAAGACTCTCGACCAACACCACCATGGAGTTATTTTCTATACAAAAAGTTCTCCTTAGTTCGAGTCTAACCCAAGGATTCAGTCTCTGGTTGAAGTTATCGAGTTTTTACTCATTTGAATGGTCAGGCAAGTTAAGCATGTAGGACTGGAAACTAGACACATATTCCCTGATACTTTCAGTTTGCTTAAGTTCTCTCAACCATAACAAAGCCTATCCCCTCACATTTTTTGGCATGAATTGTCACTTCACCTTGAGCTTTACCTCTTCCCACATGTAAATTTTAGGCAACATGCCTTTTCTCCACATCTAGAGAGCAAAACCACACTATTATGCCACCTTCCAAGTACATTATGGAAATAGTTACGTTCTCAGCTTTCGAGTATGTCTCGATCTTCTTATAGTATTGATCAATATCGTACAAGATATTATCAGGATCTCGCGCATCATGTGTCTCACCATATTTCTTAGGCTCAAGGTTTTCCTTCTTCACACTGCAAGTGCACCATCGCCACCAGCCTACCTTAGGATGGGTTGGCCACAACTTGTATGAGCACGTGCACGTCTCTACCAACCTGCCCAGTCTTAGCAACATCCAAGTTGTGAGATGCCAAAGCTTCTCTCAACTCCACAATCTTGTCCCCTTGACGTTGGCCACTTGGAAATCTCTACTAATGTTGGTAGCATTGTGTTCATCTGAACCACTATGTCAACTAGGGGCTTTAACCTTTGCTTACCCTCAATAAGAACTCTTTTAATGTTCTCCAACAGATCGTTCTCTTCGACATTGTGATAGCTCACTTCACTATGTGCTCAAATATTTCTTAGGTTCTAATACCAACTATCACAAGTCACTCTTCTTTCGGTTAACCGTGAGGCTAGTCATACTAGATTGCAATAACTACCAGTTGATTCCAACGTACGTCGCACTCAACAAGGTTTCTCTCAGCACACCAATCCTTTATGGGACATGAACAAGTGCGCAGCAGACTTACATGTTTATATTCAGAAGATAACTTGGGAGGAAATGCTAGTTTTCAATTATATTAATTATAGGTAAGTGATTATGAAAGAAGACAAATCCAACACTCCATGTATATGCTGCGTGGAATAAAATTTAGGTGATAGATGTAAGGAAAAAAATTCAAGGAAATAAAGCCATGCAAGCCCACCTCTTGGAAAGAAACATGAGATAAGCTAACAAACTAAGTACATTACAAGAAAAAGTGAAGACAATTTGTTACAAGGAGTTAGGGACAAGTCTTCTTTGGTTGTTACTCTGCACTAAGAGGGTGACCTGGAAACCAATTGGGCGCTGCATATAGGCATTGAGCACAAAATACTCAGTCATTGTGCATAACGTGCGTAGAGGGGAGACAACACGGGTTGAGAGTGATTAAGCAAACGACAGTGGATGACCTAGAGGTGTGTGCGACACAGTTTAGTAATAGCGGTTCACAGGGTTGCATTCAATGGCATGAGACCGCAACACGTTTGGAGCGTGGATGCAGGCATGGGGTTGCATTGAGGTTGGGTGATAAGCCGGACCCTGTAATACTGCAGATGTTAATAGAATAGATAAGGAACATTAATATTTTAGAATTTCCTAGAACTTTTTAGAAGACTTTTATATTGTCTATTGTACCCTTTATATATATATATATATATAAAAAAGTAGAAATACCATCAGTGTAGGTTTTATGTTTATGTCAATTAACAATTAGACTACTCACATTCATATCATTTGCAATCATTCAGGCTAATATCAATTTACGTGCATATTAGACTTAAATTTTAGATTATTCATGTTCATAATAGTTCTCATTTTTTTGTTCTTTAATAAAATAAAATAAATTCTCATGATTAGAATATAAATATTATTCATTCAACTTAACTATTATATTAAACTATTAGATTATGTGTTTATACATAAATAAATAACCTAATAATTAAGTTGATGGAATAACCTGCCATTTTATCACGTGCATATCAAGAGTCATTACGATTTGTTTAAGTACGATAGAATTTGCTATGAGTTGTAGGATATTACGCTCATAGTTTCCGAGGAAGCATAAAACAAGCCTTATGTGGCCATTATCTTACACTTTTTAGAAGAGGGACGGTACCATTATGGTAACTAGGCGATGATTCTTTCCATGAGAAGAGGCGGAGAAGAAAGTTGGGGAAAATGGAAATTCATTAATAGAGTTATTTTTCCAGCTTCCATAGGGATAAAGTTCCTATAGCAGCAATAGTGCACAAATACGTGGTGGATTTCATCCATGTCAACAAGAAGATCCCTTACATGATGAAACATCATGGTTTCATTATTTAAAGAGTGGACGATGTTGACCATCAAAAACTTTTATAGCAATATTTAATAACAAAATCTCAATTGCTTCTTGATGGCTTTCATCAATTAAACTAGTTATTCGTGTGTAAAGTTTATTCACGTACATATCTTGTGTTATATATCAAGTGCATATATCATTTTACGTGCATATTAGGCTTAACTACTAGATTATTTACGTGCATATGCAAATGAATAATACATAAGTTCATTTTGCAGAGGCAGTACCCTAACGTCCATAACCTCCGTGGAGATCGTGGGAGCAGCCGGGATGGTGGTGGTTTTCAGAATGGTCGTAGCCAATACTACGACTAGTTGGTGGAAACTACTATTTGCACAAATACTACAAGGGGCAGGGAGGCCATGGTGGCTATGG
This sequence comes from Rubia balearica, assembly GCA_032355405.1. Lineage (NCBI taxonomy): Eukaryota > Viridiplantae > Streptophyta > Magnoliopsida > Gentianales > Rubiaceae > Rubia > Rubia balearica. The sequence continues at coordinate 4,067 of JAULKJ010332154.1, read as the reverse complement.
TGGGGTCAACAATTACCCTGCAGTACCTCAACTCGGTACCGCCATGTCGGTACCTCCAAAATCTTAATTAGCTTATTTAACCTCATCTGTTATCTAGAAATGAGGGGTTTTATTGTTGGTTTTGGTGTTATGAACTTTTTAGTTAGTGGAAATTGTGTAAGAACCCTATTTTTGTAGTTTTGGTTGACATTTTACAAACCATCTCCAAAATATATTTATCATTGGTTCCCTCATCTAATGAACACAAATAATTAAAATTCCTCCTCCATTTACAAATAATAATCTCGAAATTCCCTACTTCTTTTCTAATCATTAATGTGTTTGGTAAAATTGCACTTAATAACCATGTGACCATTTAAACAAATAAACTTGAAAAAAGTGTTAGTCAATATTGATTTTTGAGCAATAGTTTATTAATAAAACATCCATTTCTCCTTAATAGCTTTTTCCAGTTAAGCTGTTACATTATTCACGTGCATATAAGTTGCTATAATTTAAGTGTGTGCAAAATAATCTGTTTTTACTCAACAAAAAGTTATCCCACTGGGTGATAAATTGAATATTTTTTTTTCCAGTTTATTCTTCTTAATTTGAATACAATGAGTCTATATTTATTTTTCAGGACATTCATGAATATTAAAAGTGACTTCCTGGAGTGACTGAACCCAAGAATACTTATCCAAATCTAGGCTATTACCGTCATTTGGAGCTTAAGGACCCTTGTCATTACTTTTGTTATTCGTCTCATTGACTGTGGCACCGCCAACTCCTCCTTTACGACGGCCTTGGGCTTTTCCTCCTAATTTATTATCTTCTCTATCATCATACTCTATGGGCCTTTTTTTCCTCTCTATCTCCCCCACAGTTATCTCCTTCAACTGGCGCACCACCGAATAGTCATCGCTCACCATAGAAATATTATTAAAGAGGCCGTGTTCCCTTGCCAGTTGTTGTAGTGATGTATTGAGAAATGCCAGAGGGTTTACTAGATTGAGGGCGGAAGTGAAAATTTTAGCCAATGTGGTAGTTGGCACAGACGTACTTTTATGGATTGTGTGCACAAATAATATATTAAAATAGTACGAGGCTGACACTTGAAAATTTTAATAATAATTAATTTGAAGAAAATTTTGAGGAATTCGTGAGTATTTCATTACTAAATTATTACCTTAAAGATATAAAAGGTTCTTAATGGTTTTTTTTATATTTGGTTAGAAAAAAATTCCCTGCCTATGACGAGCATGAATTTTACAAATAGAATAGAAGAAATAGGATATTTTGATATCAATTTGCAAACATATTAGGAATAACTATTAGATTATTTACATGTGTTTATACATAACTAAAAAACCTAGTAATTAAGTTGACGGAATAACCTACCTTTTATCACGTGCATATTAGGAATCATTATGCTTCGATTGCATACGATAGAAAATGTTCTGATTTATATGATATTATGTTCTTTGTTTATGAGGAAGCATAAAAAAGTCTTATGTGGCTATTATCATACATTTTTCTAACGAGAGACACTTGCTTGATGGTAACTGGGCAATTATTTTATCCCCTAGAAGAAGCAGAGAAACAATTTGGGGAAATTGAAATTCATTAATGAAAGAGAGTTGTTTTGTAGCTTCCATAAGGATAAGGTTCCCAAGAATCAATAGCGCACAAGTACGTGGTTGATTCCACCCCTCTTAAAAATAAGATTCCATAGAAGAAGAAACATCATGGTTACATATATTAAAGAGTGTACGATATTGACTATCAAAACCTTTAATAAAAATATTTTAATGTTAAAATCTCAATTGCACCTTGATGGCTTTTGTCAATTTAACTATTTATGTGCAAAATTTATTCACGTGCTATAATTCAAGTGCATATAATTTTGCATGCATATTAGGCTTAGCTACTAGATTGTTTACGTGCATATGCATATGAATATGAATAATACATACTTTCATTTTACAGAGGCAGTACCCTAGCATCCGTGGAGATCATAAGAGAACGGGGGTGGTGGTTTTTAGAATGGTCGTGGTCAATACTACAACCAACTGGTTGAAACTACTATCTGCGCAACAACTACAGGGGATGAGGAGGTCATGGTGGCTATGGCGGGGTCAACAATTGCCCTGCAGCACCTCAATCATGTACCGCCGAGTCTTAAAGAACTTATTTGTCCTCATCTGTTCTCTATTTGTCATTGGTTTTGGTGCATTGGTCTTTTGAGTTTGTGGAACTTGTGTAAGAACCCTGTTTTTGTAGTTTTTGGTGACATTTTACAAACCATCTCCTTATACCTTGATTCCCTCAACTAATTAACACATAATTAAAATCCCTCTTCCATTTACAAATCATCTAAAAATTCTCTACTTCTTTTCTAATCATTAGTGTGTTTTGTAAAATTGCACGTAATAACCACGTGATCGTTTCAATAAATAAACTTGAAATTTTTTAGCAGAAGTTTATTAATAAAACATCTAGTTCTCCCAAATAGCTTTTTCCAATTCAGTTGTTACATTATTCACGTGCATATAAGGTGATATAATTTAAGTGCTTGCAAAATAAGCCATTTTTTACTCAACAAAAAGTTATCCCATTGGGTGATAAATTGAATGTTTTTTCAGTTTATTCTTCTAAATTTGAATGCAATGAGTTCATATTTATTTTTCAGGACATACATGAAAATTAACAGTGACTTCTTAGAGTGACTGAACCTAAGAATTCTTATCTAGATCTAGGCTATTATCGTGATTTGGAGCTAAAGGACCCTTGTCGTTATTTTTTTCATTCGTCTCATTGATTGTGACACTGCCAATTCCTCCTTAACGATGTGCTTGGGCTTTTCCTCTTAATTTATTTTCTTCTCGACCCTTGCACTCTCTGAGCCTTCTTTTTCCTCTTTCTTTCCCCCACGGTTATGTCTTTCACTTGGCGCAACTCCGAACTGTTATCGTTCAGCAGAGAAATACTATTAAAGAGGTCTTGTTTCCCTGCCAAAAAATTTAGTGATTTATTGAGAAATACAAGAATATTCACTAGATCGAGAGCGGGAGTGAATTTTTTTACCAATGCGGTCGTTGGCACTGACGCACTTTTTGAGGCTTGTGTGCACGAATAATATATTAAAATTGTATGAGATTGACACTTGAAAATTTTAATAAAAATTAAAATGAAGAAATTTTTTAGGAAATAGTGAGTATTTCATTACTAAATTATTAACTTAAAAATATAAAATGTTCTTATTGGTTTTTAATATTTGGTTAGAAAAAAATTCCGTGCCTATGACGTGCATGAATTTTTCAAATAGAATAGAAGAGATAGGATATTTTGATATCAATACCCAAGAATACTAGGCATAACTATCGGATTATTTATGTGTGTTTATACATAATTAAAAAATCCGATAATTAATTTGACGGAATAACCTACCTTTTTATCACGTGCATATTAGGAATCATTATGTTTCAATTGAGTACGATAAAAATCACTCTAATTTATATGATTTTATGTTCTTAGTTTATGAGGAAGCATAGAAGAAGTCTTATATGACCATTATCATACATTTTTCAAATGAGAGACAAATGCCTGATGTTAATTGGGAAAGTATTTTATCCCCTAGAAGAGGTGGAGAAAAAAGTTGGGGAAAATGGAAAATCATTAATGCAAGAGAGTTATTTTGCAGCTTCCATAAGGATAAGGTTCCTAAGAATCAATAGTGCATAAGTACGTGGTTGATTGCACCCCTATGAAAAATAAGATTCCAAAGAAGAAGCAAGATCATGGTTTCATAGTTTAAAGAGTGTATGATATTGACCATCCAAATATTTTATAGTAATATTTTAAGAATAAAATCTCAATTGCACCTTGATGGCTTTCGTCAATTTAACGATTTATTCATGTGTAAAATTTATTCACGTGCAATAATTCAAGTACATATAATTTTGCGTGCATATTAGGCCTAGCTACTAGATTGTTTACGTGCATATGAATAATACATAGTTCATTTTACAGAAGCAGTACCTGAACCTCCATAGAGATGACGCTGATATGTAGAGGTATAATGTCTC
>JAULKJ010332144.1:0-10018 GCA_032355405.1 Rubia balearica | reverse complement strand
AGAAAATTGATCTAGTAGCTGGGAAACTTTGTTTGTCGCGAGTCGCAACGAACAGGGAAATTTTTTATCTCCCAGTTCGAGTGAATTGCAAGTCGCTACAAATGCTTCGTGAAACTCAAACTAAATCAAATGTTTTTGAGAAAATGCGAACTCCCAGTTCCATGAAATCGTGAGTCGCGACAGACTTGTCGATAGTCGCAACCCTTGGTCATCAGTTGTGATGAAAATCAGAAACTTTTACTGAAATTGCAACTCTCAGGACCAATTCATTGTGAGCCGTGATGGTCCTGTCACGAGTCACAACAGCTGCCCCTGAATACTGAATCATCCTCTCTTCTTCTCTACCAACTACTCCTAAGAACCACCACACGTAAACTCATTTCTCCACCGTCTTGCATATATAGACATATGAATATTCTTGCATCTTTATAGTACCTTTGTTGATTATAGTGTGCCGGATGCATCATTGTGATTATAATTGCCAAACTCTATAAAGGTGCTTGGATATTTGTCTATACATATGTTAGGTATTTTTATTGGATAATTTAATAGTGGCGAATGTATGATGGAGTGGTTGTTCTTTGGGAATGTTATGAATATTAACTTTTAAATCTAAACCTAACATTTCAAATCCCTATGTACTTGTGAGTTTAACGTTGTTCTATGTGGTGCTAGTTCTATACCATATTGTGCCAAGGAGATAACATGTTGCTAGATGGTTGAGTTTCTCTGCGGCACCTCTACCTCCCCCTCCAAGTTCGGAACCAATTTCAGACGAATACATGGGATTTCTCCATACAACCGATAATTATGTGGAGAAATGGGAGTATAAGCTTGAGTTTTATCATTCTTACCTTATATGTTTACATTGAGGGAAATGTAATTTTTTTAAGTGTAGGGAGGGGTTAAAGGACTTACATGCATGTATGCTTGATCTTGAAAGATTTTTGCTATTTTTGATTGGAAAAATATGAAAAAATAAAAAATGAAAAAATAAAAAAGAAAGAAAGAAATAAAGAAATAAATAAAAAGAAAACCCGCTAAGTTAAAAACCCGAGAGGGAAATTTAGGCAACATTGGGGGCCCGGATTGGTCAAAAACCCAAAAGGGCATCCTATGTAAAAATGAGAGGCTAAATGTGGGTGAGATGTGAGCCTAAGAAATATTATGTGTGGATAGGATGAAAACCCGAAGGGGCTCCTAGGCAAAATGAGAGAATGAGAGAAAAATATAAAAAAAATGGTTAAATATCTACTCATTTTCCGGCGTTGGAGTCATAAGATTGTAGTTGAAAATTGGATGATCAGGTGGCCTAACATTATAGGACTTTTTGGGATTGGGAAACTTAGTGGGAAAATGAAGTAGGGTTAGAATTTTTTATTCTTTGTGTACTTCGTTTTGATTGACTTATTGGTATGAAGTGAAGTACGTGCTTGAACGTCTCATATGGTCTGGACTTCATTTTATACCATTAGATATTGGGATTATCAATTTGGGACTTGAAAATGTTTGTATGGGTATTAATGAATTGATATGTTGTAGGTTTGCATAGATTTAGGAATTGGGGTTGAGTGAAGAAAAATTCTCATTTGATCTTTGATTTTGGGAATTATGATATTGATATTTTTTTTGAGGTTTTGATTTTGTGGAATATAAGTGTTAGGTTGTGGACATGTGAAATGGTTTGTGTTCTTGAATCTTCTCTTACTCGAGGACGAGTAAGGTTCAAGTGTGGGGAGATTTGATGTGCCCATCTTATATGGTTATTTTTTATTCTGGGGACTTTTTGGATTCACTTTTTTACACTTTTGTGCTCTAAATGTGGCATTTTTCCTTGGAATTCTCTAAGATGAGTTAACAATAATTTTATGCCTTTATTACTTTTCTAGGGGAATTTGTGTGACAAGGTAAATGTTGGAAGAATTTTAAGACTTTGAAGACTATCTTTGAAGATTTGAAGACTCTTTTGAACCTTGAAGACTAGAGGGATTAAAGAAAAGTGATGTGAAGAGGAGGACTTGAGGAAAAAAAGAAGAAAGAAATCAAGATACTGAATTTAGGCTCTGTCTCGAGTAGCGACAGACGGGTGGCTAGGAATTTTTCTTTTCTGGTACTATAAATACCAAACCCTATCATCCCTCTTCACGAGTCTTTTCTTCCTGCGATATTTTGGGTTTGAAACCCTAGTTTTCTTCTTCTTCTTTTCTTAGTTTTTGTAGATTAGTTATGTGTTTTCATTATCTTGGCTAGTAATATCCTTGGGAGCAATGGATTGAAACCTCCTTATCAATGTCTTGATAATTATTTTTATCTATTTAATACTTTCTCTATTGTGTATTTATTGTGCTTTGAATGTTGGTTATTGAATGCATTAGTAGTGTTTGAAGTTTGGGTATATGAATTGCTTGTATTTGGAGAAAATAGCTCATTCTCCCTTCTTTTGATATGGAATCCAAGAGCATGAGTTAGACCTTCTAATATGGTTGATGGTTTGATAAATTCTAGATAAATGTGATAATGTCAATTTGTTTATCATGTTTGTTTTGTGTTGCAAATAGGAGAAGTTTATGAACGTTGAAAGTTCTTGCCTAATCTTGTGTAAATGCATCAATTGGTTCAGTGCTTAAACACGGTGTAATGCTTATAAGTGTTACCAAGCTTGTTAATTCTTTGTAGTTAATGCCATTAATGGGATACCTTTAGGCATTCATCAACTAAAGGAGTCATTAGTGAGGTTTAACAAGAGATGTCGAATTCACTCTTGTAAACTACTATCAAAGAAGTATAAAAGATTTATCTTCACAAAAAGTAGTTAAAGTAGTGAATAGGTCATGGATTCAATGATAGATAAGAGTTTGGAAGCGGATATCCATTTCCCCCAAGGCTTTGTCATTTGTTGTTTTATCCTTTTTATTAGGTTGTTGCATGATTAGCATAGTTACTTAACCTTGCTAGTTATCTTATTTTTACTTTCATAACTTAGAAAAACCAACCAATAACCCCCCTCTTTACTTTCTTTTTTATATATATATATATACATATATATATATATATGTATATATACATATAGGCTTATATCCATCCTTATATACGTGAACCCTTAGGAAAATCTCTCTTCTTTGTGGACGAACCTAATTTGCCACTATCTACTTAATTCTATTTAGTAAGCTATTAGGGATTATAAATTGTATCTTTTAGGGGTACGACGATGACCTCCCAAATTTTGGCTCCATTATTAAGGTAGAGGCATTTATTTTTAAGTGTTTGGGAATATTATGTGTGAGTATTTGCTAGTTGTTTTTGTTTTCCTTTTCTCTTTTGCTGTGTTTGTTCAGAGTAGTTATTTCTTGAGTTCTTGATGAATTTTTATCGAGAATTCTTGCAATACCATTCTGAATTTCTAAATAATAATAATAAAAATATATGGAACATCTCACCTTGAGGGAACTCATGATGAGAAGAGAGGCTCAACGAGCAAGGGTTTATAGGATTTTTCATTACGAACATCCTATCGTGTCTTGCTATATGTTGAGGGATAAGCACTACGAGGAGAAAAGAAGCGTTAGTTTTCAAAACCCGTGGTATCATGAAGATTGTTATCATGAGGATGATATTGATGGTTTTGAAGGGCAAGAAGCTCAAAAGTGGTATCCTTACCATTATTCTTACAATCTTAAGTGGAGTGGTAATCTGGATTTGTGGTATGAGAATCAGCCGGAAAACCGATAGTTATCCCCCACCACCTTACACCATACCCCAAATCCAAGTCCAAGAAGAAAGTCCTAGTTTAACAAGCGCAAAAATTATGGATGCAATGGCAAACATAACAAATTTTGCTAAGATTAATGAGAAAGTGGAAGATCGAACTTCCACAAGACTCAAGGCTTTGGAGGGGTATATGAGCAACATGATGGAAGTGATGATCCGAATGGAAGCTCGTTATTTAAAAAATACACAATCCCAAGTTAAAATCGAAGATACGGTGAGTGAGGTCACCTTGACGAATGAGTTTGAGTTCGAAGGGGATGAGGAGTCGGTTGCTGAATGCAAAGAAGAAATTATTTTAGACCACTGTGGAATATTAGTGCTAAGGAAGGGGAATTTGTAAGTCGTACAGAGAGGTTCAAGGTTTTAGATATGCATTGTAAACATCTTGATTCTTACAGGGTAACACGTACAGTGACAATGGACACACCTACAATGACAGGTCCTGAAATAAAATTAATTAGGAGCCTTTTTAACCAATGACAAAAACAACTCAATTAATCATGTTCACTCATGATTCGTTGTGAAATATTTGAGGAACAATATAGGAAGATTAGTAAAATCGTGCAGCTGAGAACTATACAATTTTAGTCATTGTGGAATCATACGTAAAAATATTGAATAACTTGTTCAAATAGAAATTATGTTATCCACAACTAGGTATTAATTTATAATATATGATGCAAAGTTAGATACAAATACATACATATACATAATATTATAATGCGAAGAAATTACAAAAAAAATGATTAATTTATGCCAAATGTGTGCACATTCTGCAAAAATATAAAAATTATTTTGAATAATTGAATGGAATTCCCACGTTTTCAAAACATAATATGACTTACCAGTTAGTGTATTAAAACGGAAAATCTTATATTACTAAGTTATTCATTTCTTTGTAAAGTTCGATACATTTATTATACTCTAACATGAAAACCGCATGCCATAGTCGTGCTATTAATTTAATATTCATTTAAATTAAATTATTTCAATGTGAAAAAGATTCAATATCAATTTCATATAATAATGTAAAAACATTCTTAAGAGATATGTATGCATTCATACACACACATGCATACACACATAACAAGATACCATAATATGATCATTATTTTCAATATACCACGCTATTGTTTTATTCCTATATTTATATTCATTTGTTTAAACATTTATTTTACTTTTGATATTATTCAAAGAATTTTGTTTCGATAAACAAAATGTATGTAATTAAACCAAGGATGAAAATTTCATGTGGCAAAATGAACTTTCTCATAGATAGGATCAATTCTTCACAAGCTTGTGTATGATGACGCCCCTTCAGAAAGAATTATAAAGAACAAAATGAAGGTTCAAACAAAGTTTATGACTGATATTGCAAAATGAACCGATAGAAAACATTTATTAGAATTTTTTTGACCATTTGATTTAGTAAATTTAACATCTTACCCAACAAGCTTTTAAAGGATATAATTCTAAGCATGATTAAAAACCTCATACTAGTGGGTTTGGTCTGCTTCACCACTTATCACTACCCAGCTCATTCTTTTTGGCCCTTGTTTCTTTTCACTTCTTGCTTCAATGGACACATCTTTTGAACAATAAAATTTGTAAAGCTTTGTCCAAGAGTCCATACAATAACTGGAATGTAATTGTTGACCAATATCGCACGCACGTATCAAACATGTCGCCCAGACCATTATGTCTATTGTGAAGATGCAGATTCATATGTATGAATGTGAGACATCCCACGTAATATTGGTCTGGACTAATATGTGAGCAAAGTGTACCCAACAGGTCAATGACACCTATGAAATTATACTAAATAACCACAACAATAACCTAGCTGTTGTAATTGCAAGCACACCCTATTTTGGGCACAAAAAGCCCTAGACATTGTCCTTATGGCTAAAAATCCAAATTCAAAAACAAAAAAATTATAAAACACAATCAAACACCGCATTCATCTTCATTAAAGTAAAGGAAACATGTGAGGAAGGAAACATTTGAGAGAAAACAAAAAAACTAGCAAAAACACCACTTCGAACATTGTTACCTTGGATAGGGTTTATGAGGGGTTCCCTTGGAACAGATTGCTACTAGGATTTGTTGTACTAGAATGCTTCCCTTTTTGGGGAAAAATATATATCAAGATTTACGGTTTTCTGACAAACTTGATGGGCTTTTGACCATTTTCCACCGGAAGCGGCTTTGTTGCGAGGTCGAGGTTGAGGATGTTATTGGGTTCAGAATTAGTATTTTATAGACTTAGCAGGGAACGGTGTCACTGAACCCACAGCTGCAATGTCGTGGTTATTTTTCCTACTGACTACATGTACAACGACAAATAGGTGAGTCACTAATCTTATGTATCGGGCCAGTGGTTTGACCTTGTACCCAAACAATTTTTTGCGAATTTCACCTTTGGGACTTGAATCATCAATTTGCAATGTCGCAGACAGACTCAAAAAAATATGTCTCACCGACATATTAGCACTTTTGTACAACAATAAAATTGGGCCGATTAGTACAACCAACCCAGCTGTTGAAACAAAATGGGCTTGGACAGTAGTGGGTGGAGACCACATGACCCAATTTTGCACTTGAATGTCGATATGACAGACCATTATCTGACATATAATCGCATCACACATAATGGGTGGGTCATTCAGCCCAAACTCAATTTATGCCAGCCCAAATGCTAGGCCCAACATAAATACTATTAAAACAAAACTCAAGAGTATAATTAATAATAAAATTATTAGTAACATGAGAATATTTAATATGGCCATGGTCGGGCTTCCAAATTCTTCATAATCAAACGAGTGTTGGTCAAACATGTACACTTTTAAGATGCCTGACTTATTCTGGGATAAAAAGGATATTGGGCCTATTTTTACCCAAATGGAGACCATAACTACTCGAGACCAACCTGTTTCGTGACACGTGTGATATCGCAGCACTGGCAGGAGACTAGCTTTATGCACCATACTAGGTAAAAAACCCAAAACACTTCAAAGACCAAAAAGTTTTTCATTCATATTTCCTTTCCAATCCAACAAATAAATAAACAAACACAACCAAATACACCACTAACATATCCACAAATGGAGAAATCAAGGGAAAATGAGGAGGTTATCATAGGAGGGGATTCAATGAATAGAAAATGTTGTTAGGTACCATCTTTCCAACTCGTTATCATCACATTGTCGATGTGGCTACATCCATTTCTACTGGTTATGAATGACTCTTTGGTATTTCTATATGGCATAATTTTTATTTAATTTCTTTTAGATTGTGGACTATATACACATGTAGGGTCTATGGACTCATTAATATATAATTTTTTTCAAGAGTATATGTTGTACAACACGTGGCAACTTGATAATGGAGGTGTTTTGATATGAAGATAACATCAAATGTTTAATTTCCATCATTTACTGTGGTGAAAATCAACTTCATGAAAAACCTTAGTTTGAATTTAATTTCCATAATAAAGGTTGCATTATAAATGTTATATCACATTCATCATTGAATATTTTGTTTAATGAACTATATACTAAGGTGTTGTGTTGGTTAACCCCGATAAGAGTAAACAACTCGAAGAAGGGGGGAGTGGAATTTGAATGGATCCAAATGATATAGGCAAGGTCGAGGTAGGGAAATTTTGAAGAAATTGATAGACATGGTGAAGAAAAGTATGAAATATTCTATATAACTTGGAAATGCCATAGGCGAGGAAATAAATTGGTGGGCCAATTACATTTGTTTGATTGCCATAACAAAGTTAGATATCCTCTTGTACTAGTCGTGGCCTCGTATTGATGATGCTTACAAGGATAAACTATAGAGGATCATGCAATATTCCTTTGAGATCGACCGTGATTATATGGAAATTTTTAAAAAGAGAACCATACAGCACTTTGGTGAAAGATTGAGAAACTTAAAAAAATCCCAGGGATTACGTGTTTCGTAAGAAGAAGAATTGGAACCCAAGAATCAAGCATCCATTTATTGCGAATCAAGTTGGAAGGATTTAATTGCAAGAAAACTAGTAGATGAACAATCGGTAAGGAATTTACATTTACATCTTTATAAGTATATAAGCAATTGGTACATATTTTTAATTATATGATTGCATTTTATTATTGGATAACATGCTTATGCATGAGTATAGTTTCATTGGTAATGTCAAATGTGTATGTTATGTATGCTTATTAGTGATTTAGAATCATAAAGGTTTATCCATTGCATAAAAATGAGTAACATTAGGTTAACGTAAAACTTCGCACTATACTAATCGGATATCATTACAGTCGACTAGTATGCGACATCATTTATAAACTAATTTTAGCCATGAATTTGGTCAAAAAATTTATGAAACTTAGCATATTAACCTTGTGACCCACACTATCATTATCGAATTACGTCTGACATCAGTCAGAAGGAGGGGAATGTGTTACCAAGTCAATTCACATTGTTGATTTGTATTCTAAATGATTTGGTCTAATGATTTTACATGGTCTAAGGACATGAAAAAATGAGCTTGCAAGAGGAAACAAGATGCACCATACAATAAGTCATAAAGGTTTCACACTAGCTAGAAGAAGAATCATGAAGGGAATGTTCGAGGCTAAAGTGTCTGACAAGGTGGAGCTTGGAATGATGGATGATGAAATGAGGAATTCAACAGTATATCTCACTCCGCAATGAGATTTCCCAATCTAAGAAATGGCTAATATGATACAAAGGGCGTGGGAAGAAAGAGGGAAAGTTTCACACCAAATATGCAGAGTTGGTTGCCAAAAAATTGTAAGTTTTGCATGTGGTTTACTTGATATAGTATAATGCATTTGTTCAAGTATAATTTTGAGCGAATGAGATTTATTATTCGTAATTTGTAGTAGGAATTAAAAAGAAAAAAAAGATTTCAGAAATTTCATTGAGGTTTGATAGAACGGCATACTAGTGGTTGAACTTAACAAGAAAGAACATCCGGGATGGGTCCGGGGTATCGGTATGCTCTCTACAGGTAGGTACATCTTTTTCAAACCTCGACCACCTAAGGTTGATATTGCGTCAAGTAATCAACAAGGAGAAATTGATGCTTTTAAGACCACATAATGCCAACTAGTAGATTATGTCTCGCAAAAATCTAATGAAGAAAAAATGTCACTTGACTTGGAGAGAATCATTGCAAGTTGTAAACAAACATCGTCAACTCACCCTCGCGCTGCTTCTCTGACAACCTCAACAAATGACCACATGTAGTGTGATATTAGGCCCGTACCACCATCTTCGACTTCCTCAATACCCCTTGAATTTGGTATACTAAGAACGAAGTTCGTGGAGGCCACCCAACACAACATAAAGGAATAAATAAATAAATTCCAACAAATCCACAACGAGAAGATAAAAGTACACTATGTGAGGAATTGAATGTGAAGGGGCGAAAACACCGTTCACTATGTGATTTCTTTGCGTACAATTTTTCTTCCATCTTAATCGGCCATTTGCTTGCAAATCGGCCACCTGAAATGGGAATATCCAGTGGGAAGAAGAAACTTCAAGCCAAAAGAAACTGCAAATCTTTGGAACACACCAAACCCCAAATAAACCCCAACTACAAGACTTCTCCATGGTAAAACAGAAATTCCATGTCAAAGGTATGGAGACGATTCTGGAAGTTTTCGAGGGCTAAGAAGTAGATAGCATAGGAGAGGTGGAAATGAGGAGAACAAGTATCTACGCGGAAGAGGAACTGTTCACGCCTCAAAAAATTATGTCGAGTTCCACCAACACAAAGGGGAAAGAAATAGTAAACAGGAAGGGGCTCCAAATCTTTGAGGGAGTAACCAACCTTAAAACTGTCGCAAAGGTGCCATGGAGAGACGGGAAGGAAGAAGAAGGGCTTCCATGGACTTCACCCTTCGAGCAAAATGACAACGACGAGGTAAAATTCTATGCCCCGATTAAAATTGATGGTTTGGTTATGGGAAAAGTATGTAGGGAAGATGTGGAACAGAGTAGACAGGATTGGGAATTAACTGTGGTCTGTAAAATCCTAGGTGTCTTTCCACCATTCACTGTGATGAATGGGTATTTTAGGAGAATTTGGAAACATCATAAAATTGTGAAAGTTTGGCTTGCAAAACAAGGGATATTCATGGTTAGGTTTGGTCTTAAAACTGAGAGGGACCAAGTTATTGAAAATGATGTAGTGTTGTTTGATAACAAGCCTGTCATTGTTCAG
>JAULKJ010332135.1:0-10018 GCA_032355405.1 Rubia balearica | reverse complement strand
GTAAGATGTGTAGAGCGGGAGGTTCTGAATTTGCCGCCTATATTACGCAATGACAAGTTTAGCATGTAAGAAAAGCGATCTCGTCGTATTGTCTGGTACACTTTACCTACCAGATTGGGAGGATAGTGCCTCATCACTAGGGGAACTAGTTATAGAAAATAAAAGAGGGAGAATAAGCTATCATTTTAGTCCTCTCGGGGGCCCTTGTGGCCTTACTAGCATGTGGGTAGTGTTTTTAGTTGGGTTTTTTATGTAATGGGTTTGTAGTTTTGTAATTTTCTATGGGAAGAGTTTTATGTGTTTTAGGAAGGAGTTTGCGTTGTAACAATAGTATAGATTGAGACTTTTATTTTTAAAATGTGTTTTGTCGATTTGAACCTACATTATGTTTTGTCTTAGCATTTTACCATAGATAATGCATTGTTAGTATTTGGTCCGCATGTTAATATGGGCATAAATCTATCGGATATCCCTTCTTCGTTGTTGTTTATGTATTAATAGTGCACCTATTTCCGTGTCTATATGATGATTATCATTATGTTCTCTAACATAGGGGAAAGTGTACCATATCATTTTATATCATGAATGGATATGTAATTATATGAATTGGTTGTTACTTGGAGGCTGGCCTTTTAGTGAATGTACCTTAACTACGTGAGGTTGTTTGGCCAGGAGTGAAATAACGACTATGTTATGACTTCCATCCGTTTGTCATGTCATGTTATTTTATTATGTCCTCGACTGGTGGAATTTCTATTTTTCCTTTGCTTAACTTCTTTGACTTAGCATGCTAGGCTTCTCACTCCTACTTCTAGGCAATGGATTACGATTCTATCGTATGTTTACCTTCGAAGACAAGTGGATGTATGCCTAATTCATTCCTGTTGTATATCTCAGCCTGGTTGTGGAGCTTGTCACCTCGTGGTTGTTTCCTTTCTCTGACGTGTGCATGTGCGCCAGTTTGGTATAACTTCCAATCTTTCCTGGGATTTGTCAAAATCTAGGAAGAAAAAATTATCCCCATAAATGGTGCCACTGATGCATGGAACTCCTTCCCGGTAGAGACAAACCAAAGGGCTAGTTGACTGAGTTATACAAGTTCAAATGCCTGCAAGGGAATCCTCAGGAAGTCCCCGGGGAGAAGTTGTC
Source organism: Rubia balearica (assembly GCA_032355405.1). Lineage (NCBI taxonomy): Eukaryota > Viridiplantae > Streptophyta > Magnoliopsida > Gentianales > Rubiaceae > Rubia > Rubia balearica. Next base: position 8,869 of record JAULKJ010332135.1, on the reverse strand, counting down.
ACGCTTAATTCAATATGGGGATCTTTATTGAGTGAGATCTAATGAAAGCAAGTTACTTTCTCTGATGTTCCATTCTCTATATATAAGCTCTTTGATCTTGCCATCGTGGCATGTGTTGTGTCTCCATCCTCTGCTGGATCGTGGACTCATGAGGGGATGTCATGGGAGCTAGAAATTTTGCGTCCTCTTTGGGTTTTTGTTTTCTTGACAATGGATTAGAAAAGGTTCTCTCTATCCGTGGGGCAGATCGGTTGGAAAGAACCAAGTTCTATGTTTGGGATTTGGTTCTAGTTTCATTGATATTATGCGGTAGCCATTTGTGCAGGGTAAATTGACATTGATGGACATTTTTATATTGCTTTATATTCCGGACTGTTTAAATAGGGACTTTAACATTTTTGGGACTTTCTAGACCGGTATTTTTCATAGATTGTTATTTTCTTTTATGGAAATATAATATGTATTAAGATTAAAACCAGCAATATTAGTCTTTCTCCCTAGCCCATTTACATAAGTCCATGTTGCACTGCAATACATGTTAATGAAAATCAGCCCAAGTCTTACTCAAATACATTTATCTCCTTCACCCTCTTCTAATCTACCTTCTTTTCTGCTTCTTTTTCTAGCTTCTCTTTCCATGTTGATAATTTTCTTCACCTACATTCTTATTCAATTTGTACTGCAAGTGTTTCTGCCTTCACATCTTCTTTCTTGAGCATCCTTTTATTTCTCTCATTCCATACTTTATACAAAATGGTAGTTATCGGCACCAGTTTCTGGTCTTGGTTCCTTTTTGCTACAATTAATAAGTTTTTATTCTAATTCCTCATGTTACCTACTTCATTCTTCCCCAACTTTCTCCAGATTTCTTTTACATAGTTATATCTTATAAATAGGTGACCTGGATCATCATCATCCTAATCCCATAACCTTATTTGTTGATCTCCTAAGATTCCATGAGATTACAGTTTATCCACTGTAGTTAGCATTATAACTATTTATGGACTGCCATAAATTCTAGACTATTATAATTTGGGACTGTTATTATTTCTAGAGAATATTATTTCTGGACTATAATTATTTCTAGGCTGTTATTAATTTTGGATTGTTATTAAAACTAGACTGTAATTATTTATGTAATGTCATCATTTCTAAACTGTTATTGTATCTGGATTATTCTTAATTTAGGACTTTTATTAATTCTCGGTTGTTATTCATTTTTGGACTATTATAATATCTAGAATGTTTTAAATTCTTGAAGTGTTTTTATTTTGTGAAATGTTTTTAATTTATGGATTTTCACTTATAGAGAAGGAGCGTTGAGGAGAATATAAGAACATTTACTAGGTAATAAATACAACCATGCAGTTTTGTCCTTAGACGTTACTAAACTTGGCAGGACATTATAATTTGTTCACTGGCATGCATGTAAAGTGTGGGATGGGTGTCCTAATAAGTGTCTAATAGATGATGAAGTTGTGTATGAGGTTACGTTTATGCATCCATGAATTTTTAATTCTTGAACTGATTTAAACTTGGTGGGGTATTAATGATTTAAAAAAATAGTCTGAGATTAATTGTGTAGATGATTAAATTCCTAGAAGTAGCATGTTATAATGATAATTTATTATGTACAGCATAGATGCAACCATGTTTTGGTTTTCAAAACATTAGGAAGGCCTCTAAACTACGTTGTGGGTATATATTATTGCGTGTTAAACCAACTGTTGAATTTGTTTACTAATTGTTATAATAATCTAGACTTGGGGTTTTTAACAAAATATTTGAACTACGTGTAACTTATATTTTCAAAAGCTGCATTATAACATGTCATCAAAATGTTATACAAAATATACAAAAGGAGAAATTAATCCCTATTTTAAAATATTTCCCTATAAACATATCTATGAAAATCAAAATGCATATTAACCCTAGAAAACCTTTTCTAGAATTACAACCCTACAAATTACTTCGAAGCATAAATTTTTAACCTATCTCCATGTTGAGCAGCAGGTCTCGAACTTTTTCTTGTTCTTCCAATTGCTACTAGATCCTCCAAGAAACCCCTAAATATATCTGAATCTGCAATCATGTTGTGTGATAGAAGCTCTAGTTTTCTTAGTCTATCTTTCCCCATGTGTGATAACTTGAAATCCTCCTCCCCGCCTCCCTACATTTCATGATTTCAATCATAACATTTTCTAGTGATAGGAAAATGATGTCTATTTTTGATGGTCTTCTCTATCAAATGCATTTTTTACAACTTATAAACACCATCTAGGTTAGTGCTAGCATTTTGATTTTGTAATATTTGAATAGATGCAAAAACCCCCAAGTTTAAGATGTTCAAATAAGGTGACTTAGCTGGTTGGCACACTAGGGTTATGCTAAAACCATCTGAATGAGTTGCCACCAGGAATTCAGGATTGTTTGTCATGTGTGGGTTGGGGAATAATCTTGTTAAATTGAGATGTTCTTGCAAGCCCAATCTGGCCACTTAGTTTTTATGGTTGGAATTACTTCAAATATCAATTTCTTTCTTATGCATTCCCTATTAATTTTCTTAATAGGTATTAAACCATGGTTCCCCTAGGTCTATGAATACTACTATGCTTGGATAATATGTATTTTGTGTAAGGGAATACTCCTATTTTACCATCATATAGGAACATAAACTTGGGTATATAATGCTTATTATGACTGGTCCTACATGGTTCTTATTCATTGGGGGCTAGTAAGTACCTTCATGCTTCCTCCGTAAGGTAGAACCACTTCATGTCGATGTGGATTACATTGTGCATGTCTTTGAATTGTATGTTGCATTCTAAATTTGATAGACATCATCCCAACCTTGTTAGCTTGCATTGAGATAAAACCAGATGAACTGGATTTGTATGACTTCTAATATCCTTATTCATCACAACTTTATGCACTAAATTTTTGCTTATTTGCAGCCCAACAACTTTACTTCTGCATGCCAGCCTTGTGTTGAGAGGTAATGTCATTAAAATCTCGACGTCAACGGGTTTTTCACCCGCACCAGGCTGCCATATCGCCTGGATCGTTCACTTATAGTTTCACCACTTGCTGCTCTACTCTTACTCACACGAGTCTTCAAAACTACAGTTTTACTACCTCCAGTCACTTGTTGTGGCGAAAAATGCCATTTTGATTATTTTTTAACAAGGAGCTGAGCAACTTGTAGCCTCTCTTCGTTGGTTAAATTCCGGCTTCCATCATAGTAATTCCAGCAGTGAAGGCTCAGTGAAAAAAATAATATGAGGGGCCCGGATTATAAAAGGCCAGTTCTACAAAGAAATGACCAGCGCGTTAAAGCTGGGAGCCTTTATTGCTAGTATTTATGACAAGGAATGTTTCTTTTTTGTCCTTTCATAAATGTGAGTGCTGCAATCTAGGTACTTTTTATACTTTTCCCCAGATTTTTGACTTGAAAATTTAAAGTTTGGATACATATTTAGTAAATTTGGAGGATATTGTTACATGCTAATTGGCCCTTTAATTATTTTTTCAATTTACCGTTTGGAGCTACTGTTCACATTAGACAAGCCCTTACTTTTTAGTCACTTCACTTCAGTTTTTTGTCAACTTTCTGTCAGCTTTTCAATACTATTAGAGGATATTGTGCAACTGAAACAAGATCAATCACAGTATGAAACCAAGAGCAACAAGCGAAACAACCTGAAGTTAATTTCAAACTTCTGTTGTAAAATAGACCAGATTTGCATCATTCACAGGGACAGATTTTTATCACTTAGTTTAAGACTCTATTAGTAGTTGTATATAACCATACGTTCTAAATCAATGAAAGACAAGTCCACAAATTCTTTTCTCAAAAATTTTATTCGATACATCTCCTTTCATTTTATATGTTATTCGAGAAATGTCTCTAATTTTCCAATCAATCCTCAATCATGGCAGCACTATCAGAAGAGAAGAACTCATCTTCTGATTCTCAATTTGAATCTCAAGATGATTCATCTCCAACTCAAACAATTCAAAATACATCAGTTAATGATCCCTACTTTATTCACCCATCTGACAATCCTACGACGGTGCTCTTCTCTCCCTTGCTTCAAGGCAACAATTATCCGACATAAGTATGTGGCATTTCCACAGCTTGGAATGCGAAAAATAAGCTGGGATTTTTTGATAGCTCTATTTCATGTCCGGAAGATCCCATTACTCAAGTAAGTTGGAAATGATGTGATGAATTGGTAGGAATGTGGATCACAAACTCAGTTCACACGGACCTACTTCCAAACTTGATGTATGCCGATTCTAGTTTTGCAGGCAAGGCTTGAAGGTAAGATTCACACATTCAAATTCTCCAAAACTATATCAATTGAGAACTATTATCACTGGTCTCAAGCAAGATACTCTCTCTATTATGTCATATCACACCAAACTCAAAGCTTTTTGGGATGAGATTGATTCACTTGCTTCTGATGGACCATGCATTTGTGGTGTTGGAAAGAGCTAGCTTGAGCGTCTCGAAAGAGATCGCACAATGGATTTTTTATAGGGACTCTATGATAATTTTTCTAGTCTTCGTAGTCAAATTCTCTTAATTGAACTGATGCCTTCAGCTCAGAAAATTTTCAACCTAGTCAAAAAAGAGGAGGAACAACAATTCATTAATGCTACTACACATCAGAGCATTGATTCTCCTGCCCCTAATATAAAAAAATATGATTTTTGTCATTATCAACATATTGGTCCCAACAACACAAACAAGAGACAACGTCCATATTGTGATCACTACAGCAAGTATGGACATACTCGTCAGACTTCTTATCAACTCACAGCTTTCCTAAAAAAAAGCCAAAAGGAAACACATATCCTTTTACATTTGGTGCTACCACACCTAGTGAGGCAATTCTTCCATCACTATCAACTGATCAATATAATCGTCTCCTTGTAATGTTGCCTGCTCGAGGAACTGATCCAGACACATCACCCAAAGTGAATCTCACAGTTAATATGATTAATCATTCTATATGGTACGTCGATAGTGGTGCGACGCACCACGTTCGCACCAATGTATCTCTATTTAGCAAATATTATCCATTGCCAAAACATATTCATGTTCAACTACCAGATAGCTCTCTTGCCAGTGTGCATCACATCGGTGAAGTAATTTTCTCACCAACATTACGATTATCACATGTATATCATTTCCCTACATTTAAATTTAATCTCATTTCTATATCTCAATTGACAAAGTCTTAATATTGCAAGGCTGAATTTCTAAATTCTTCATGTATTTTTCAGGACCTATGCTTGAATCGGACGATAGGTCAGGCTGACCTTGTTTCTGGTCTTTATCAACTCCACCATTCTGATGCTTGCTTTTCTTCCGATGCTTATGTTTTTTTTCTAATAAGATGCCATTTGATCTCTGGCATTGTTGGTTAGGCAACCCGAGCTAAAACCGTTTTAAATTTCTATGTAAAACTGTAGATTTCATTCATTCCAATTTCTCTTCAGAATGTAATGTTTGCCCACAGGTAAAACAAACTCGTTTATCGTTTAGTAAAACAACAATTTATTCTTCTTGTTGCTTTTAACTCGTCAACTGCAACACATGGGAGCCCTTCTCTATTCCATCTAAATATGGCGAAAAATACTTTCTTATCATTATTGATGATTATTCAAGATGTACATGGTCTATCTCATGTGTGCTAAATCTGAAACTCTTAAGTATATTCGACATTGCTAGACTTTTTACACCACACAATATGCCCATACTATTGTTTCCATCTCTATGGGAGTACTTCTCTTTTTCTACCCCAACTACGAAAATTTTGATCTGACAATGGGACAAAATTTTGTCAAATGACATTCAAAAATGGTTTCGGTCTCATGACATACATTATCAATGAAGTTGTGTTTACACCCCTCAACGAAACGGGGTTGTTGAAAGGAAACATCGTCATCTCCTTTCAGTAGCAAGAGTCCTTAGATTCCAATCCAATATACCAAGAAATTATTGGGGAGAGTGTGTTCTTACCGCAACATATTTAAACAATAATATTCTTACTCGTGTATTATCTAACAAGTCTTCACATGAGGTCCTTCTTCGATCTCCACCGAAATACAATCATCTTTGTATTTTTAGTTGTCTTTGCTTTGCTCGAAATACATCAATCCGAAAAAAGTTTGATCCTCGAGCTAAACCAGGCATTTTTTAGGCTACCATTTTAATCACAAAAGATATATAATCTTGATATTGAAGCTAAACAAAAATATGAATCACGCAATGTTGTGTTTAAGGAATATATGTTTCCCTTTAAAGATGCCATGTCTCCTGCGAATGATTTTTTTTTTCAACTGCAGAGACACCATCATTTTTTTTATGATGATGATATCATTAATTTCTTCAATCAAACCATGTTCTCTAGGAAACATCGATCCTTCTATAACCACTACATCGTCCAGTCCACAGTTTACATGCAGTCTTACTCCCACATCTATCTCAACTTCTAGTTCCCAACACCATCAAGAACTAGAAAGTAATTCTAACAACCCAGAACAGCCACTTCATTTTTTTGAACATAACCGTCAACAATCTGTTCAGTTGAAAGATTTTATTTGCAATACCACCGCATAAACTACTAATTCTCCTTATCCACTCACTCATCATTTATCATTTGATAAATTCAGCTCCACTCATAAGGCCTTTCTTACTTCTATATCACAACACATAAGCAGATAACCTTTACCAAGGCCATGAAACATGCCAATTGGCATGATGCTATATCCAAGGAGATTGCATCTTTAGAAGCTCATAACACTTGGACATTAACTTCTTTGCCACCAGGTAAGTCTGTTGTTGGTTGTGGGTTTACAACAATAAATTCAAATCTGATGGAAGTATAGAACGTTGTAAAGCTAGACTCGTTGCAAAAGGATATACATAACAAGAAGTTATTGATTATCATGATACTTTTGTACCAATGGCTAAATTGGTCACCGTTCGTGTGCTATTATCTCTTACTGTGAGTCGAGGTTGGTTTCTCCACCAACCAGATGTTAATAATGCATTTTTACAAGGAGACCTCGATGAAGAAGTCTACATGCAAATTCCCCCTGGATTTCATAAACAGGGAGATCATCGTGTTCGTCACTTGAATAAGTCTCTTTACAGCCTTAAACAAACGTCTCAACAATGGTATTCAAAATTCTTCTTGACCCTTTTCGATGAAGTTTTTACTCAATCTCGTGCAGATTACTCACTTTCGTTTTATTATCATAATGACATTTCCGTCTTTGTGTTATTTTATGTGGATGATATATCATAACAGTTAATGATACGCCCTTCATATCATCTCTCAAATCTTGCCTTGAATTGACATTCTCCATCAAGGATCTAGGTAAATTACAATAATTTCTTGGCATAGAAGTATCAAGATCCACTCATGGATTATTTTTATTCTAGCAAAAATATATACTTGATATCCTTCAGGATTCTGGTCTTACCGGCACCAAAACTTCAGCTTTCCATAGAACAACATCTCAAACTTCTACCTATTTCAGGGGAATTATTACCCGATCCAAGCATTTTTAAGACGTTTAATTGGTCATTTGCTCTACATTACAGTGACTAGATATAGCTTACGCTATTAATTCTCTTAGTTAATTTATGTAACAGCCGCAGTCTACTTATTTAGAGACTGCTTTGCGTGTCGTCCGTTATCTTAAAGGAACTCTTTCTCGTGGGATTCTTCTATCTCCATCTAGTTCCCTAAATCTTCAAGGATATATAGATTCAGATTTGGCTGGATGCCCAATCAATCGACGTTCGACAACTGGTTACTTCACAATGCTTAGTGCTAGTCCAATTTCATGGAAGTCTAAGAAACAGCTAACTATCTCTCGATCATTTTCCAAAGCAGAGTATAGGGCCATAGCTAATCTCACTGTCAAATTATAATGGATTTCTTTTTATTTAATGTGTAAAATCCAGATTTATCTAGTTGGCAATTTGGGAAAGTTATGCAAATATGAAATTGTTGTGTTGAAACATCAAAGAAGGAATGTTTGAAGTTTTTTGGAATGACGTGAAGAAATCTGATGAGATATTTCGTTCATGGTGTTTATATTGGAGAATATATCAATTCCTATATTTATGGGATTGGATTAGATTCATGGGATTGGATTAGATTCATGGAATTGGAATATTTGGCTATGGTAGAGGCGTGGACGAGATATTTTAGTTCCTTTCTTTAAGGGATTATATTTGATAATTCCTATCTGCAAGGGATTTGATATAAATCGGAATTTTAAATGGAGAATATACCCATAAGACTTCATGTGTGCGAATACTTTCTATGTTAGAACATACGGAAAGCTGAAGGTTTGATTGATGATAGAATATTGTGTGATATTGATTTATAGAAGTTTGGATATTATGCAATATTGATTCAGACGTGTATGAATCATAATGGATTTATGGAAAATCCCTACAATTGTAGAATTGGATTTATGGAATATTATGGGATATTTGAGATAAGGAAAATCACTTTATTTATGGGATTTGGATATGCTTCAGAAGCAGATAAGGAATATGAATATTATGGAGATAATCATGGAGAGTTCCGATATGCTCAATGGACTATTTATTGTGGACATCACGGCTGCATTACTCATGATTTTAATTGCAAAAATTTGCACTCAGATTTTCTATCATTCTGAAAGTACTGCGAGAGCCAGCAGACATATGTTCCAACATACCGTGTGGGAGGTCGTCGCCGTACCTCTCAAAGATGATATTTTAAGCCCTTTTGCTTACTAACTACAATTAAGTAGCTAGTGGCAAGTCGGGATCGTCCACAGAGACGGGGGATAT
>JAULKJ010332134.1:0-18674 GCA_032355405.1 Rubia balearica | reverse complement strand
TATTTTTCTAGTTATTATGAAACCTGATGAAAAATTGAAGAAATTGACATCAATTTCTGGTGGTGGGGGACAGAGGCGGAGGGAGACAGTGATGGAGGTGAGATGACGGCGGTGGTAGAGGGATGAAGTTGGGAGAGGGGAAGGGGAAAGGGTAGGGGAAAATGTTAAATGGAAAAAAGAAATAAGAAAACTGAAAAAAGGAAAGAAATGAAAAGGGAAATAATGAAAAAATGAAAAAGAGAAAAGAAAATGGGAAACTAAGAAATCACTATTTTGCCCTTAAAATTAATGTTTTGAGTTAGAATTAATGTTTTGAACGAACAGAATGACTACAAATTAACAGCTTTGTTAGTTGAAGGGCAAAAAATATTCAAAAAAAATTGAAGGGCGAAAGGTGAACGATGGTGATAGTTCATGGTCCCCTGAAGTCGTTCGCCCAATTTTTTAAATTATAATTTGACCCTAAATGTTATTGAAACGAGATTTGAGCAAGCTTGCCACTTGTTATCAAGAAATGCCAAGTTTATTGCTTGCTATTGTGTTGAATTGGAATGTTGGATCAAAAAGGTATTCCGTTAGATAGATTCACATCAAGTTTGGTGAATGATTTCACAATAGATAAAGACCAAGTCATCATATGCTCATGGTTGTAAAAATTGCTAGGCGCTAGTCGGGCGAAAGGGCACCGCCTAGCGCCTAGCCGATTAATCGAGAATTAATCGGTTTAGGCGGATTTGTATTATTTTATTATTTATATATAATTAATTAATATAATAATACAAAAATAATTTAAAATAAGAAATTTAATATATATTAGAGAGTAAAAAAACTTCTTGTTTATATAAGAAAAAATATAAACCAAATTGTATTATTTTATTATTTGGTTCAAACTAAATTCAAATCGAAAACCGAATTTCAAATTCGGTTCGGGTAGGTTTGGGCGGGTTTAAGCGGGATTATGCGGTCCAAACGCCTAATCGGACCTCCTAGACCCTATGCGCGGTGGAAGGCAGGCGCCTGGGCGCCGCATAAGACCGATTTTTAGAACACTGAACAAAGGAATAGAAAGATTAATTATGGTGGAACCCAGGGAGTATTAATTAAAGAAGCAGGAGGCCCCTTCCATTGAAATCTACACAGGAATTATGTGGCGGATGTCCAAAACCGGTGGAAGAAAAGGACAAATTGTAGTAGCCCGAGAGGCCTATTTTTCAATTGCAAAATTTCAAAGGTTGGAAATTGAGAGGTCTCATGTTACGTCGTACATGACTAGTCCAACTACTCACTACTGGTTGATTGCAAAATTTGGCTACGGCTTCCGTTTTTAAACATTAACACACTTTTTTTTAAAATATTTTTTTAATATTGTTTTCTTTCTTTATTTTGGCAAATTTTAGATTGTTTTCATCCACTCAATTTACTTTTTACTCTTTCAATGAATTATTAACCACTAATTCAACATTCCTAAATTTTTGTATTAAAAGTAAATCTGTCAATTTTAAAGAACCAGAGGGAGTACTACAAGTCGTGCCATTTAAAACATTTTAACGCCGATCATAGTGCTGAGGTTAATATGATGTAAAGGTAAAGAATGAGTACGCGTGTAGTAGATTTAATTAGGAAATAAAATTAAATTATAAAGTTCACCGGCCTAGGTGAGAGTGGTCCAATGTCTAATTTTAGATATCAATTTAAATAGTAGTATATTTTAAACTTCCAAAATAAATGCTTCCCTTTTCCATTTCTACCTACAATTTAATTATTTAGTACTTTCTCTCTCTAAATTCTCTGACATGTCTCATCTCCTTACCGATAACAATTCTTTTCCATCGGAATATCGCTGGAATTGCAGTAACCATGGTTGAGCTCCACCTTTGGGTGGCACAAAATCCTTTCCACCTGCCCTGAAAACCAAATCTCCACCGTTCATTTCATCTCTACCTAACAATCCTGAATTTCAATCCAAAAATAAACATCTAAGAGACATAGTGTGCCTCTGTACTGAAGAAGAAATCCAATGCCTCTCTGCTGACTACTCGAATGCCTTAATCGACAAATTCGTTAAAGGCTGACTAATGAAGGTGTCTTTCAAAACTGCAAGTTTTAAGGGAGGTATCAGTTGGGCTCACTTGACTTCAAACATGTTCTCATCCGTTTTGAGTTAACTATGAATTGTCCCTGATGCTGGATCAAGGGCTCATGGTCATTTCAAGGAACCACAATGAAAGTTCTCCGATGGACCTATGATTTCACACCTAACTCGGAATCTCCAGTCATTCCGATATGGGTAATGATAAGGTATGGGCTAGAAGGCCCAATATCAGCCATCCAACCCACCCAGCAAATGGGCCAAACAAGTGTGGGAGAATAACGGATAGAAGGTACGATGGAATGGATCAACCACATTAGCCACCAAACACACATATCTATAGGAGAGAATGTGCAAGTAAGATAAGATCTTCATAATCAATACATTATTCACTAGATACGCTCTACATGGCAAACAATATTGATCGAAGCGATGGAACAGGTACAGGTACGACCCTGCGCCTGCATGTCTGACCAAAGTCTATCTGTCTTGTAGGTTCGGGAGTCATTGAAGTGTAGAAGAACGCACAGAGGATATCAGCAAGAATCGGCATTAACATTGGCGCTGTCAGTGGGAAACACTTGATCTTTCTTAACATCTCCGCAACTCAAAAACCATGGAAGGACAGTTGCGAGTAGGAAGCTTTCTTAACCAAGTGTTTCTGGAGGACGTGACACATTTGGAGGAGGTGACCACCCTGACGCCGACGGGAGAGTGGCACCAACTTTAAATGACTGCATACCTCGCAAACAACTCAGAGATACTCCAAAATATTATGGCATCAAAGAGGGAGATGATGAGAATGTTGAAGGAGATGGAGGGGGAAGAAGATGAGGAGGTTAGAGCGGAAGGGGCGGGGTGTCGAATCGACCCAACTATTTTTCGACCGGGAAAACAGTGACGAAGAGCCCCACTAGAAGGAAGAGGGGTTGGGGACAGGCCGGAGCACGGCCAAGAACGCCAGAGGCACATACTGGAGTTCAGAAGGCAATGGAAGATAGCGAGTGACATGCTGGCTATGTCCCGGTGCTAAGGGGAAAAGACTTCGCCAAGGGTAAAGCTCCACAGACGTAGGCAGAACAAGAATCTAGGAGAAAGGAAAGATGAGGATCGTCGTTCACTAGAAGGATACAAATGTTCATGGTGGATCCGAAGTTGAAGATACCCATCAACCTAGGGCAGTACAACGGTGAGGTCGGCCTAGAGGACCACCTGCACACCTTTTGCACCAACATGGCCACCTTTACAATACCGTAAGCCATCTGGTGCAAAGTGTTTGCAACCTTTCTAACAGTTGTAGCCAGAGTGTGGTTCAAGAACCTGGACGATGGAATGATCGATAGTTTTAGCTAGCTAGAATAGAAGTTCTTAACCCATTTTATGCAGAGGAAGAAGTTTCAGAAGACCAGGACCAAGCTCCTAGCAATCATGCAGAAGCTGGCGGAAACGCTATCAAGGTACTAGGAAATGTTCAATGAAGAGGTGAACCAAGTGGAAGAGAGGAGCAACCAGTTCTTCATATACACTTTCATGAACAGTTTAAGGCACAAGCTGTTGCTGAGAGACTATAGCTTTGACCCGTCAAATCGACAAGCTGATGAAGATAGTTAGAAACTTCAGCTAGGCCGACTTGGCTGGAAAAAAAGGAGAAAGGAAACTCAGGTTGGTTATAGCCAGTGGGAGGTTGATGCTGACAGAGACAACAAGCCTAAGAAAATAGGGTGTGTTAGGTCGAGTAGGTTCGACGGGGTAGAGAAAACTTTCATGCCCCTCATAAAGACACCTAAGGAAATCTTTGCTCAGGTGGAAAGAAAGAGCATATTGGATGTTCCAGAAAAGATGAAGGTTGATCCCAGAAAGAGGAGCAAGTCTCATTTCTGTGATTAGCACGACGATTACAGTCACAACACAAACAATTGTATCCACTTGAAGCGGAAAATATAGGAATGCATACGAAACGGAGAGCTAGCGTACCTGGCGAGAGATTCGATGGCTCACAACAAAGCCATGTATCAGAGCAAGAGTAAGTATGTATGACATTGCAAGCAGCAGGAGGGCTAGAGAAGGCCTCAGAGCCTAGACATGGAGTGAGCCCGTAGTAAGGGAAATGAAGTGGCCAGAGCTAAAGCTGGGGGAGAAAAAGACAAGAGGCAGAAATAAAGCACCCCTCATGGAATACAGCATGACACCGATGATGATAGACATATACGCCATAGTAGGAAAATGGGTGGGAGGAAGGACTGAATCCCAGAGGAAAACACGTTACAGACTGAGGTCACAACCATCGCCAATGTACGAGAATTTGGGTATGAACGAATTGATAACGTTTGGCGCAGACGATTGGATCCCAGATAGGACAGTTGGGTCCAGTGCGGTGGTGGTGACGGTTAGTGTGATGGACAAGAGGACCTATCGAGCATATGTAGATTGTGAAAATTCTGCAGAAATCATGTAATGGCATTGTTTTGAGAAACTGGATGAGAACACGAGGAAGAAGCTGAAATCAACAGATATCCCACTGGTGGATTTTGCAGACAGAACTGTTTGACCAGAGGGAATAATTCTCCTCCCGGTAACTGTTGGAGAAGGGGAAGAAACAAAACGGTGGATATGGAGTTCATTATGGTGAAGGCAAACAACCCATACTATTTCATATTGGGCAAGCCAGCCCTAGCTTTACTGAAGGGGATAGTATCGACTCTGCACTTGCTGCTAATTCTCGACAAAATAGGGGATAGTCATGGTTAGGGGAGATCAACAAAAAGAAAGCGAGTTTCACAAGATTTCTTTTAGCAAGCGTAAGCGGAATAAAGGGGCCCGGGACCATGAACGGCAGATTGGTAAAGCCAAGGCCGTCGGGATATTTACAAACAGGGGTCCCATTCAAGTTGGATGCCAAAGTGCAACTAGTGCAGCTGAGCGAGGGTCAGGCAGTGCAGTTTGGAGCATTACTCCCACCGGGTGTCTGGAGAGAGCCCGTGAAGGTGTTGAAGGAAAATAGACATGCCTTCACATGAAATCTGAAAGATATGACAGGAGTCCTCAAGGAAGTGGGTTGCCATGAGCTGAAGTTAGAACCGTCCCATAAACCTTTTAAGCAAAAGAGGAGAATGTTGTGCAAGGAGAGGAAAAAGGTTGTTAATAGGGAGGTAGGCCAGTTGGCAGCGACATGAATTTTGAAGGAAATACCTTACCCAGCATGGTTGGCAAATCCAGTCTTAGTAAAGAAGGCAGATGGCAACTAGAAAATGTATGTGGATTACACAGACTTGAACAAGGCTTATTCCAAGAATTGCTACCCATTGCCGGTCATTGACTAGAAGCTAGATGCCCTTACCAATTCCCCAATTAAATATTTTCTTGATGTATACAAGGGATATCATCAGATTCCCATTCTAGAAAGTGACATAGAAAATACAACGTTCTTAACCGAGAAAGGAGCCTTTGGATACCGGATGATGCCTTTTGTCCTGAGAAACGTCGGAGCCACGTATCAAAGGGTGGTTATTAAGATTTTCAGGGGTAGATTGGGAGAAACATGGAAGTATATGTAGATGACATGGTGATAAAAAGCTTCCAGTAAGAGACCTTCGTGAAGGATGTTAGAGAAACCCTGACACGGTTTGAGGAGACGGAGATTATGCTGAACCCAACTAAATGTCAATTTGGGGTGGAAGTAGGGAAGTTCCTAGGGTACATGGTGTCTAATTAGGGGTTACGGGAAAACCCCAAGAAGCTGAAGGCAACCTTGGCAATGAAATCACCAAGTACGGTCAAAGAAGTGCAGAGTTTGAACGGGAAGCTGGTAGCCTTGAACCGCTTCATGTCTCGGGCAGCGAAAAGAGCGTTACCATTCTTTAAAACATTGAAGGAATGTGTAGATAATGAGGGGACTATACAATGGGGAGAATAATAAGATAACGCCTTGCAGAGCTTAAGGCCCAAATGAAAAACCTTCCCACCTTAATTAGGTCGCGATAGGGAGAGACCTTACATCTGTATGTGGCAGCAAGCGAGGAGGTGGTCAGTGGTGTATTGGTCAGGGAGGAAAATAATATACAACGACTGGTGTACTTCGTGAGCCAAGCTTTACAGGGCTCCAAGATGGGGATACACAAGCCCAGAAAAGCTTGCGCTAACCCTGGTCAATGCAGCTAGGACATTAAGGCAGTACTTCCTGGCACATCCCGTGAAAATACTGACTAATCAGCCGTTGAGCGCAATTCTGACCAAGCCGGAGGCCTCACGAAGGCTAGTGAAATGGGTGGTGGAGCTGGGAGAACACACCATTGAATACGCCCTGCGAAAAGCGATAAAAGGGAAAATAATGGTATATTTCTTGGCTGAAATGCCCAAGTAAGTTGAGAACAAGATAGCAACGCCACTGGGTGACACACTGACAGTGACTCACTACAGGATGGAAGGCCCAGATGTATGGAAACTGCATGTAGACGGAGCTTCATAAGTAGAAGGAACTGGTGTAGGACTGGTGATATTTGATCTGCAAGGCATGTAGACAACCTATCCCCTGTGTTTCAAGTTTCCAGCGCCAAATAATGAAGCAGAATATGAAGAACTGATTCAGGTATGGAGATAGCCAAGAAGCTGGGAGCAAAGAAGCTGCAGGTGCATGGAGATTCCTGTGGCCAACCAATATATTGGGCAGTATGTTGCTAAGGAGCCAACCATGATGAAATACCGAGATAAGGTTAGGATTCTGGCAACAAAAGTCAAATATTTTAATATTATGAGGGTTCCCATGTCACAGAACACGAGGGCCAACATGTTAAGAAAACTGGTGTCCTTTTCACATGCACATCTGACCAAGTCTGTCCTGATAGAAGAGCTAACCAAGAGATAGATTGACGTTAAGCCAATCGGGGCAATACAGAGCACAACGACCAGATGGATGACATTCATCAGGATTTAGTTGGAAAACGAAACATTGCCAACAGACGAGAAAGAAGCAAGGACAGTTAAGAGGAAAGCGTTGCAGTATGCCATGAGGAATGCCTTTCTGTACAAGGGGGGGGGACACAGAGCCATGGATTAGATGAGCGGGACCCGAGCTGGAGGATACCGTCCCAGAGAGATACATGAAGGGAGCTACGAAAGACACCGGGGGCCGAAAATGGTTGCGCTACGAGCTGTGCGGGCTGGATACTATTGGCCAACAATGAAGGCGGACACTGAAAAAATGGTTAGGGAATCTCACAGGTGCCAGGAACATGCCAGGGTACAAAGAAAGTCTGCAGAGCGGATGACCAACATTCGATCTCCCTGGCCTTTTGGAAAATGGGGGATTGATATTGCAAGGCCATTCCCTGAGGCAGCAGGGAGGAAAAAGTTCATGGGCTTTCAATAAGTCTTGGTAAGACCAAAATTTAAAATATAAATTATAAGAAATAAAAAATTGAGTTGCATTAATGAGGTCATAAACTTATAAGTACTACACGTAGCATAATAATTTTTTAATATTGCAACTGAAATCTTTTACCTTTCTATAATTCTAATCAACCTCATCTTTCTATATGACTATGAAAATGCGGTATTTCCCAAGATTTTGCACTAAGTTTATGCATAAAAATAAATTTGAGAAATGCATTCAATATAAATTATTTATATATTTCAATTAGTATTAGTCAATTTAGTGAGTGTACCCAATGAAAATGCTATATTAATGTTAATTTTGATGAACTTTTCAGCCATATCAAATTAAATGAGAATATAAGTTACAATTAATGTAAATATTCTAATAATTGTTCTAATTGAAAAGTAGTATGTGATAAAAACGAAACAAAGTAAAATGTTAGAAACTTAGAATTGATAAAAAGTAAAAGTAGCATGTGATAAAAGCGAACTTTCTACCAAATCAAATCTCGAATTGGTAGGCCTTATTCTCCGAATCTTATCTTTGTTTTAACTAAGTTCAAATCAATTCATTTCAATAAAATGAAATTCAGATAATAGGGCTCAATCAAAGGAATTAGGCACAATGTTCAGCATCTGGTCCTTGTTTTTCTCAATTTAGTTATACTTTAGTTTAGTAAAAAATAATTAATTTTAATAAAATCAATAATAATATTATTATTGATAAGGATATAGAAATCCTTTCATTGTATGAAAGGTTATAAATAATAGTTCTTTTTATAGAATTACTCTCGTTATAGAATTAGTTTCCTTATATAATTAGTTTCCCTATCGGCTAGATTATAGATGATAATTTTCTCATAAATTTTAGAATCCTATTAGACTTTAGTCTATGACACTATATATTGTAATCATCATCATTGATGAGATGTGTCATTGATGAGATATCGATAAATTAAATTAAATTAAATTCAAGTCAGTTTAAAACAAGTAAAAAGGGATCTTAAACCACATCCAAGATCGTTAGATCAAACTTCTTAACTAAAATATAAAATGGAGGGGAAAAAGTTTTAGCTATTAATTAAAACAAGGGTGAAATATCAAAATTATCTTATATATTTTCGAAAGTGCTAGGCTTAAGTTTTCGAAGGTAAAGAAACAATCCTATTTCAACAAAAATGCTGAAATAACCCTGAGTTACCCTTTCCGACATTGACTCTAACAAAACCAATGTTGATTAGACTCAAAAAGATAAAAACACCTCTCGATTGGAAATTGAATTTTTGAGGACTCTTTTACCCTTGCTAATGTGTGCCCCATTGAAATTTGGTTTTAACGTTTAAAACCAAAATTTCCATTCAACTTTTCTGCCTATTTTTCCCTCGCTATCCCGCAGTTGTTCAGGTTTTGCGCACACAATGATTCAGATCCAACAAGTCCATCCATCTTCACTCTGAAAATGACATCAACCTTTTTTTGGATCCAAGCTAACCTGATCTCATGTCTTTTGTTCATGATATGAACCCTATGTTCAATTTGGAAAAATCTGATGCTGGAATTCCTGGGGAGTTAGTTTGGGTTGATATGTATGGAAGTTTATCGAAGAGAACAAGCGCTTGCTTGACCCCTCATTTGCTTTTGGCTTCAGTCTTGAGTTGTTTCGCGATGATAAGGCTAACATGCCTATGCAATCGACTCCTGATTGGACTCTTATGCCACAACACCTGAAAACTCTTGGATGGACGATATATAACAATCTTAAAGGAGGAAAGAATGACCTGTTGTATGTGGCTCCAACATGGAAAAAATATACTCACTCCTTACTTCTTGCGAATTGCGTCTAGCAAAAGGAAATTGCATAGGAGAAGAAGGTCTTCTCCAGTCGACTTCACTGCCTAACCAGCTTGATCACACGGGCGTAATCAAATGTAGGAGAACAGATAACGATCAGAAGGAAAAAACTTAGCTCACTTGTTCTTAATTCGAGTATAAAGGGCTGAAAAGTTCTTAGTAAAGTGCTTATTGAGTGTAGTGCTGAACTAGCCTTAAGTTTGTTTAGAAAGTGCTTATCTAACCCACGAGGGTATGAATCACGCGAAGGGTATAACCATCAATCCATTTTTTTAGATTTTCATTTTTTCCCCGTGGGGGCAAAATCGTCATTATCAAGAATTCCGGCCAAAATTTTTGAGAGTGGATAGTTAGACACTTTCATGGATTATCTAGAGTTATTTTGACACGTTCAAAAATTTGATAGTTATATTGACACTTTCGAAATAAATGAAGGGTTATAAATGTACTCTTTTCATAAAATAATCAATTAAAATAACTGGTGATGTGTTGGCTAGCTAAACTTCAACTAACTAAAAATAGTACTCCCCCTTCCAATAAAAATGGCATAATGTGATCTTTGGAGTCAACTACATCAATATTTAACTAATAATAATTTTCTTTATGTGTGTAAAAAAATCAAAAAAATAACAATTTGAAAATACATGTTAGGTTAAATTCAAGAATATTTTACAGATAATAGTCTTGTATATAATATAATGGAATAAAAAGGTCGATGTTGGGTTAGTCTGACTCCAAATAGCCAACTATGTCATTGTTGGAACGGAGGCAGTCTTATTATTGTAAAGTCATACATTGGTGAAAGACAAAACTATAACTTAATAGTTAAGATTGGGCCATTTATACTCAAACCAATTGATTTTATGATACAAGTTCATGACTCTAATAGTCTAGGATTAACCCGGTTAATCTAGTGAACGCATATTATGCTGCAACTTTTATGGTTTCCTAAGAACTATAAACTAAAATCTCATTCATCCCGCAGAATAGTGAGAATTGGAGATCAATTTTCATTGATATTACAGAAATACTGAAGATTGATAACTGTGGAGGAAAATCTCAAAACTGATTCAATACCAAAAATTGTCTGCCGAAAACAACTAACAATTATAAACCCTAGTCGCTACTAGTTTTTAAAAAATAAAAAGGTCCCAAAAATTATTAAAACATAACAAAGAAGTGCTAAAAAACATTGAAATGCAAATTTGGCCCTCTAAATAAAGGAAATTGTCCAAAAACTGTTGACTCTCATAGCTTGAGTTATTTTTCAAAATGTCATTTCCACATGAAAAACGCTATAATTTCATCAAATTCTGACACTGACGCCGACAACTCAGAATTTGTGTAAATACTTTGGATTCCCGCATCATACTCCTATCTACCTAATAATACTACTGAACACGAGAGGATGTTTTAAGAGTCTCACATTGATGAAGAATAAAACTATAGGTTAATATATAAAATCATGGACCACTTCCACATAAAAGTAATTAATTTTATGATAAGAGACTTGACTCTAATAATTTTTAATAATTGATCGATGATTGAACCCGCATAATAAAGTAAATTTTAATAAAAACAATATGTTGAAGGCATATTATTTTATAGTCAACTGGAAGAACCATTGGCTGAGCCCCGGAGGAAAATTAATATTAATTGAGTCGTGCTTATATTCCTTGCCGCAACACATTTGGTCAGTCTTAAAACCAACCAAATGGACCATAAAAACCATTGAAACTAGAATGGCTAGATTTTTCTGGGGTCAGTTCCAAGGAAAACAAAATAAGATATGGAGAAAATGGTCCGCGCTTAATACTGATAAGGCTCATAACGGATTAGGTTTTAGATCCATCAAGAATATAATCGCAGCTTGTTCCCTCAAGCTCTGGTGGAAGTTCCAACTTGGATCTTCCTTGTGGGCTCAACTACTATGGTCTTTGAAGGATTCACATAGGAAATCGCAGACATGGAAAAGAATTTGTAGTGTTAACCACATTGCTGAGCTTAACACTAGAGTCATCCATGGTAAAGGAACTTGCAATTTCTGGTCGGCCAATTGGACTAACCATGGCCCTCTTATAGACTCTATTGACTCTTCTCTTACTTCCATTCCTATCTCATGCTCAGTAAATCAGTTCATTAGCAACAAGAATGAACTACTGCCACAGCTGCTTACATTCTTGGACAATGATACTTCACTTTTCTTACAGGATGCGGTCATCAATCCCCTTAGAGAAGATCTACTCGTATGGAAACCGGAACCAAAGGGACTTTTTACTTTCAAGAGTGCATACAGAATTCTCACACAGCAATCAGGTAACAACCCATCTACAAAGATGATTTGGAATAACAGGCTTAAAAAAGGTCTCTATTTTCATGTGGAAGGTTATAAACTGTAATCTTCCTTTTGATGATATGATTATTTTCTCTGGAATCCAAATTGCATCTAAATGTGTAGCTTGTAAACATGTGGATTCCTTAGACCATTTCTTTAACTCATGTCCACTAGCTGTAAAAGTTTGGAAGGATATCCACTCAATTTTAGGTTTATCTGTTAATATGACTTTTGATTCTATATGTGGAAGACTTTCTTTCTACTGGACATTTGGGGGTACTTCTATCCTACATCACCTCTTGCTTATTATCTTGCCTTCTTTCACCTGCTGGTCATTATGGAAAGAAAAGAATAGGGTGCTTTACGAGGGGGTAGCTCCCTCTTCTGCTGTCGTTCTTAAGGGAATCAAGGATCTACTCTTTCTGACCTTAATAGCAAACCCGGTGTTTTCGGTCTCGGGATACGATATAAACCTGGCTGCCCAGGCTATCATTCCATCGGTTAGGCCACCACCTAAACCAACGATACAAATTATGAGATGGGTTAAGCCCCCTACTGGTATCATGAAAGTGAATGTGGATGGGGCATGGAAGGTCGAAACAGGTGAGGTGGGAGTGGGAGTTCTAGTAAGGGATTCAAATGGATCACTTATTAGGGCTGCCTCCTTCTACAACAATACTTCTTCATCACTCAGAGCTGAGCTACTAGCCATCATCTCAGGTTTGAAAACTATTACTCCTCTCCATAATATGTTTCTGATTGAATCGGACTGCCTATTGGCAGTAAACATGGTAAATGACCCTAGTAAGACACATTGGGATGTCATCTTATTGCTTGATGAGATTCACAGGTTAATGCATGGTTGTACTTTAGTTCACACCTACAGGGAATCTAATAGAGTGGCTGATGCCATTGCTAAGATGGCTCTTGTTGATCGATCGGATAAACTATGGGATATGAGAACCCTCCCGATCCGGATTACAGGACTAATAGCTCTTGATAAAATTGGATTCTCAGACTTCAGAGTACATGTCTCTGACTATAAGAATGGATTCTGCTGAATTTTTAGTTCTGCTCTATACAGGTACTAAGACGGATCAAGCACGGACCAATGGAACTCCACCAGTTGGCGGTTGGAATAAGCTGCAACATACTTTGGAAATTTGCTTCAAAGGAACAACGTTACAAAGAAAGGAAGAAACTTTGGCTGTCTATTCGGAGGATTTATTCGGCATGTTTGAAATGAATGGCTGCAACAGTTATCTTTTAGGTGCTAAATTGAGTTTTGATTTACTTCAATTCTCTAAATTGTGCCTACAAAGGATATCCCTTGTGCGGCAGTTTCGTGTTTCGTTACTTGCAACACGAGGTTGCCATCGGACCGTATTGCACCTTTTCCCCATTATTCAATTACTCAGGTTGTAATAGTCCACTAAATTTTATTTGATAGATACTCTTCAATGTGTAAAACTCAGGTTTTAATAGCCACTATTACGGGTTATGGGACCCAAATAAATTTCCCATCCACCTTCGGGTGGTTCATTTAAAAAAAATAGTTAATATAATTATAATGTTAAATTTTAAAGAAAAAAACTACTATAATAAAATTTAGAATTTGACTACCTAATAAAAAAGAATGGAGAGAAGAAGGGTGAGTGCGGGAGCCGAAAGAGAACGCGGCAAACATGACATATGAAATACTAGTTGGTGAAGTTATCCGTGAATAGCGGCTCTCACGAAATTATGGTAATTGCTTTGAAGACTTGGGAAAACTGAAAAGTGCTTCAATAAACATGTCATCCAAGCTAGCTCGATGGTTACGAATGGTGCATGTTGTGCCCGTCCGATTGCTACACTCTTCAATGCCTCCTATTATTGTCTCATCCCAAGTAAAATGGAGGAGTTAAATTACTAAGTTACTACCATTAACCTTATTGACACATAATTATTTTGTGTTTGATGTACTTATTAAAACGTCGACTAAACATTAGGAATTTCAATAAAAAAAAGTCATATAATTTTGATGATTAAGTACAGGATTGTCGTTGACGTGCCCCTTGCAGGGTCGTTCTAATTATCCCACAGGATGCTGAGTAAGGTCAAAGATGAGATTGATATTGTTGCTCCCTACACACTCCTAGCTACAATGATGTAGTTAGAGGCAAGTCCGGATGTCGTCCACAGAGACACTGGTATCTAATAAGCTAGCCAAACACAATCCAAGATCGGGCGTCACCCTTATCGTGTGTCGATAATAACCTATACTAACAAGCGCCCGGGGGGTGTTGGTTGACTAACAACTACGATCATATGAGCAAAGCAAAGGAAGATATCAATTAACTAATCTTGGGGTTATTTATGTAACATGACCAACATGTGGATTTGATCCTAGATTCTATTCACACAAGGATCTATCAATCTAACTTCATGTTTATGTAACATAGTGTGGACATGGCCTGGAATTTTCACTATCTGCTACACAGTGGTTCTTCTCCCATTCAACCATCTCATCTTCTCCGTAATTAGGGATGCGTCTCGATCTTTCAATGAGGCTAACACCCCCGTAATCTCACTCATGGTGCTAATGAGCCCGCGCTTAAAAGATTTAAGCCTTGCGTAGGTTGCAATCGTTAGATGCGGGAGTAAGTATATTACACCAACAGGCTCCCCACTACGGACACCGATCCTAGGCCTAGAGAGGAAAAGGAATCGATGCCTTGTGATAACTCTAGGGTCAACACAACCCTAGTCGCTACAAATTATGAAAACTCAACTATCGAGGTAAGTCAGGGTTTCCCCCATTAGAAATTTCTATACAGTAACCCCCGCTCCACTTCTCCTAACATGCAATTCCTCAAAATAATTAGATTAAAGTCCAACTAATCGCCTCAGTACTCTCAAGCTAGATTTAATTGCACACATCTCCAAAGTACTCTCGAAATTACAACCCGATGGTATAATTATATATTGTTTGTTCATGCAGAATGTTTTGTCCTCTGTTTCGAATCACATGCTCCCTTGCAATTCGATTTTAGAGGATAAGGGGAATATATGGGCAACAATTAATTTGATGCACATCAAATATGTGTGCCAAATTAATTAATCTACATCATCCCATCAATTTGACTCTTGTTTTCTGGCCCTCCATTTATTATGTTTAATTAAACTTCCCTTTCAAAGTCGTTAACCCGTCTTCATAATTTTCTCGTTTTAGAAGCAAATATTCAATAAGGATAATTTTCTCATTTGTTAGTGGTATTTGTTATGGTGAGAATTCCTTTTCTATTACAACTAGATAATACTTGGACCAATGCTCAAATTTATATTAATTCATAATCCCTGCATGTTCATACTCATATAAAATTTAATATTCATACCCGCTCCAACGCCCATTGCAAGTACACATCAAAATCACCCTCACTCCCCCGGATAACTATTATATAAAATTCACCCACACCTCATTATTCATGGCGGGTCTCTTTACCCATTTCAAACTCATTGTACTCACCTCATCTATATCTTCAAAATCACCTAAAATTCACTTTAATATAGTAATTTAAATATAACAAATTTAAAGTATTTACATGACGATATTATAGGTACATATGTACATTATGAATAAAAAATAATTTATTTATATTAAATTACTGGGTATATGCAGATCTAGTGGGGTGGGGGTGGGGCGAGGATGGAGTGGATGTGAACTAATATCCACGTCCGACCCACTATTTATAGCGGGTATAATTTGCATATCTATACCTATCCCAACCTAATCAAAACTACCTCCATACATGCTCCATTGGAGCGGATGCAGGGTGCCCTCCACTAAAATCCATCCCAATGCTAACTATAACTATTATAACATATTGTAAGTTAAATGTTGTATATTTTAATATAAACATTATATCTTTTCAACTTAAACATGTGATAAATCATTATAATAAGCTGAAACACTACTTAAAATACAAAATACTTGGTAAATACAATTTTATTTCATATTAAATATAGTTAAATATATAAATTATTCGGTAAAAATGGTAACTAAACCACAAGCTTTTCTAGTCTAGCTTTCCTAAGACTAAGCCAAAGATTATGTTAATCATTAAAACAATTAACACATATTTATGTTAATCATAAATATAAAATTTGAATTTTAGTAATTTAGAAGTTAAATTCCTCCAAATATAACTTTCAACTTATAAAAATATAAATAAAATACATTA
Organism: Rubia balearica; assembly: GCA_032355405.1. NCBI lineage: Eukaryota > Viridiplantae > Streptophyta > Magnoliopsida > Gentianales > Rubiaceae > Rubia > Rubia balearica. The sequence goes on along the minus strand of JAULKJ010332134.1, from coordinate 2,806 downwards.
AATTACAAATACTGAACTATTATTAACATTATTTATAATTGTATTGAATTTTTAACAATAATATTAAAATTTGATACTATACATTGAAATCTAAGTGTTTATATATCTATAAACTAATATGATATAATTAAATATATTTTGATTTCAAATTTTATATCCTAATTGAAGATAGTATAATGTTTAACAAAACAATTTAGAAAATACTTATGTTTAATGTTTGACTTGTTCAATATGGCCTATTGTGTTCGGAGGAAAGATGGTTAAAAGGAAAAAAAAAGTACACGAATTTAATGCCTTGGAAAACAACGGCCTCAATATGGTCTTATGTATATAGATATTGTACTTGATTGTGTCAATTAGAATTTCATCCACGTAAAAATGAATCGAATGATGCCTTGAAATGACTCCCACATTGGAGATGATTTTTGGATTGAAAGTTCATCAATCTATCGTGTTTAGCCTAATCCACAGAGTTTATATATATACTGAATACATTAACTCTTCATTTTGAGGATATAATACATTGTAATAGGATGGATTGAGAGATTAGGGTTATGTTTGGCATAGTTTTACATATAAGTTGACTTATTTTTAAAGTTGGGGGAGGCCAACTTTTGTTTTCCCCCAAAAATAGCCCCTACTTTCAAAATAAGCTATTTTTTTATCATTTTACCAAACACAAAAAAAAATTGTTTTACTTATAAGCAAAACAGCTTATAAGATTTGCCAAACAGAGCCTAAGACTTGTACATGTACAGTGCGATATGAAACTGTGATTCGAAAGGGTGACAGTGTAAATTGATGATTTTTATTAGATCAATGGTCAAAATTATTGAAATGAGATAAAATTTACTTTGTAATAGTCTAGTGGATAAGTTTACACGAAAAAAACTAGCAGCAGTGTCGGCTCTTATATTTTAAGGGGTTGAAGCAAATTAGAAAAATAGACTCCACATATAACATTTAGGGTATGCAGTATTTGTAAAATAGGGTCTCACATGAAAATGAAAATAAAATTGTTAAAGCAGCTAATTAGAACATACAATATTTATCATTGTTTTCTACATATATAGTAATATTTTCAAAATGAGGCCCTATATAATTACCAAATTGGGGGCCTAAAGCAAACACTTCCTTTGCCTCCCCCTAGAGTTGGGTCTGACTAACGGACTAAAATGAACTACAATAATCTGATGACTTATGAAATATCTTCCCATGATCATTTGCTGAGAACTTTGTACTACTACAAAACTAGGCCTATATACAATATTGTAATGCTTTACATGAAACACTTATTAAAATAGGTTATAATCAATAATACAAATGTAACACTTCAAAATAAATGGTACACTATTAGTATACATTAGACTTCTCAAAAGTGTTACACTAGGCTCTCAGAAGTGTTACTGTAGATCTCAAATGTGATACAATAGATCTTTAAAAGTGATGCATCAGATTAGCAAAAGCATTACATTAGAATATAATAAGTGTAACTTAAAATAAGTGTTGCATTAGCTAAAAATGTGTAACACTTTTAAAAAGTGTTGCCTTAATCTTGATATGTGTTGCATTATCTAGGAAAGTGTAACACTTTTAAAAAGTGTTGCCTTAATCATGATAAGTGTTGCACTAGATCTAATGCAACATCGCCTAAGGTAATACCTTATTAAGGAATAACAATATTTTGTGAATATTACTTTCGTATAGAGTAGAATCCTTTTCCTTTTATGATTATGTATAGGTCTTTTGTACCTCTATATATTGTAACCCAAATCATGAATACATCAAAACATTATTCCCTTACTTTCTACATGGTATCAGAGCCTAAAATCATGAAACCTAAAACCTAAATTTTTCTGATGCCTGCGACCTACCGCCGCGATCGTCCACGCCTATAACAGACGCGCCGCCCTTTCCTTGTAGTAGATCGTCGTCCGAATCCCAAACTGCCGATTGGCACTGCTATTTTATTGCTACTACAGTCGCCGATCCCAGTTTTCTATTTCCCATGTCTCACGCACCGCCGCCGGTTTCTCCATTCGCCACCACGTCTTGCCAGCGATCCGATCAAGGCGCTGCTGCTGATCCTGCTCTAATGTCTACTTCTAAATCCGCCTGTGAGGCCACATAAGTTGCTCGCATCGCCTCCGAACCTGAGGCAAATAAGATCTAGAATCTCATTGCCACCTATGTTATTGCAGTTTTAATCAAGCAGTTGCAATTGCAATCTGGCACTGGACAAATAGTACTTGTTGGACGACCGATGAGTTCTCCCTTCTACATCCATCATTTTAAAGGTCTCGGTCTTGTCATCTGTCCCGTCGTTTTGAAAGGTTGAGAAAACTACATCGAATGGATAGCGATGTACGCACTACTACAAACTAAGACTAAAGTAACACTTTGAAAGTGTTGCTTTAGGTGCTAATAATACTAAGTTGAGGCTATTGCAACACTTTTACAAGTATTACCTTAGGCAATGTTGCATTAGATCTAACGCAACACTTTTCAAAATTTAGGTAACACTTTTAAAGATTTAGGTAACACTTTTCAAAGGTTTATGTAACATTTTACAAGCTATTTTAGCATTTTAATAAGTGTTACAAGAAAAGCGTTACGATAACTCTAATTTGTAGTAGTAACGTTTGACCACTTTAAGTTTGACATTGGGTGGAGGACTTAATTGTCTCTCATCTTCTTTCTTGTTTTTTTTAAACCAATAGTCAGACTTCTTCTCATTAATATATAGAAATGAGTTACATTTATGGTTGATTGTATTCACAATCACCAGTGTTCGTCCATCTACTTT
>JAULKJ010332125.1:0-10018 GCA_032355405.1 Rubia balearica | reverse complement strand
TAAACCAAAGAAGTAGTACCCTACCATTTCCACACTTTCTTACCACCAAACCTTTCATCCGCCAGCCTGCCCGCCACCAGATGGTATTTGGTGTCAAAGATCCAAAAGAACCGTGTCAACTTTTGTAAAATTCTAGTAACGCTCCATCTGTGTCATTTCATACTGCAATTTAATTACTTATTTAATCAAAATTTTCTAATTTTAACTCTAAAATTGAAGAGTCCGTCTCTTGAAAGATGATCTTTTGATAAGTTATGGAAAGACCAAACTTTAAACGGAAAATTTTAAAAAATCAAAATAAAATTTTTGGGTTGTATTAATCAGGTTATAAACTTATCACTCATAAATGTTGCATAGTAAAATTTTAATTTTGCAACTTAAAGCTTTTGCCTTTCTATAATTTCAATCAAACCCTGTCTTTCCATTTGCTTATGGAAAGACGGTCTTTTCCAAGATTTTGCCAAAATTGAATTAGTATATAGTTATAAATACTATTGTGTGATACATTTGTTGGATTCGTTATAACATACTATATTTTTAAAATATTAAACTTTCACAAATTTTAAATATCACTAATGAAAGATATTAACAAACAAACATTTTTCAACCCAATTATTAAAAGTCAAAATCAGAGTTCGGAATTATTTAATGCCTTATATGTGATTCATGAGTATATATAATTTTAAATAGGTATCTGTGTATTGAATCATTCATCATTTCAAAATCAGAGTTCGGAATTATTTAATGCCTTATATGTGATTCATGAGTACAGATAATTTTAAATAGGTTTCTGTGTATTGAAGCATTCATCATTTCCAACCTTTTTATTGATTCCAATTCTTGTAACTTTAATTTTCACCCATAAACTAAGTGTTGCAAATTAGAATAATGAATAAGCCGCGATCTCTTATATATAGCATTAAAATTTTATAATGGTGTATAGGAATGGCAAAATGCACCTCCAATCTTAGGGTTTAGAGATTAAGGTATTGTGTTGTTTTTTGCCCTCCATTAAGGTATTGTAGTTTTTGAACTGGCATAAGTTGAGCTTAAGTGTAATTTAATTCACATATGACAAAAACCAAAACAAAATTGCTATACTTTCATCTAATTTAATCGTTAAGTTAGTGAATTGGGCACCGGTCCAACCAGAGGCAGATCCAGGATTTGAAGAGCAAGGGGGTAAATTATGCCTTTTTTTACACTTCACTGCATACATGATAACTAATAATGCTTAAAGAGGTATGTATTGTAGGATTTATTTGAAAATAAATAAATTTCTTAGGTACTAACTGTATTTTTTAAAAAGTGGTGGGGAAAAATCATAAATATTAAATTTTAGTACATAAATTTTTTTTAAAAATAAATTTGGGTGGCAATTGCCACCTTTGCCCATATACTAGATCCGCCTCTGAGTGGGAGTGACGATTTTATCTCCCTTCACGTCAACTTTGTACACCCTAATCCATCTTTCCCAGTTGTTTTCTACGTTTTCCATTGTGATCGATTTGGTATCCTATCAATGGAGAGTATCGTGAATATGGGAAGGCCAATTTTCATGTAGAAGCAAGGAATTTATGAAATTACCATGTCGAACAAGTCTAGCGCTGCGTACAGTCTCCACATTCTCCTCCAGTAATCGTTTACCATCCGCACCCATACATATAAAATTGCAGGTGATATGACCACATCGGGCTCGAGCGTCCTGATATCATATCTACTAACAACACTTAGACCTGAACCATCATCGAACAGTAATTCCCTGCATTGTATGTCTCAAAATCATTCAACATTCCCGAATCTACAATATGTGGAGGGGCAACTATGAAATTTTCTAGTCGTACAAGAGGAGTACCAGAGATTTTACCTGTTGGAATCTCCAATACAATAACCAGCCACCTCCATATCTTCTCGAGGAGGAGCGGGTCTTAAGAGGTTGCAACGCAAGCACAATCTTCTTGAGAACCCTCCTCTCGGATTCATCAAAAAATTAATTTTTTGAGATATCCTTGTATTGAGTGGATTTGAACTGAAACAATCATATTCAATAGTGACATGCTGCTGGATCGGTGGTTCTTGGGCACATTGGGGACTGCCTCGTGCAAGGCCCTTGTTGAGACTGCTAAGACCCTCTTTGAGAAGTTGCACTTGCCATGGGCGGATCTATGTGGAGGCATGAGGTAACCATAGTTACCTCATGAAAAAAAAGGGGAATTAGTATTTGGTTATCCTCTAATTATGGCCTCCTTTGACCATAACTTTTTTCAGGTCATGTTTGACCACTGATAACTTTTGTTGTATACAATAACAGATATCATGTGAGATGTCTTTGGATTCTCCGTAACATGTAGTTTCTAAAAAGTAAAAAATTATAATCTGTTATTGTAAGCAACCAAAGTTATCGGTGGTCAAACATGGCTTGAGAAAATGTGAGAAAAATTGGGGCATAATTAGAGGACCAGAGGGAGTATAAGTAAAAATGAAAAATTCAGAGCTGCTGCTCAACGAGGCCCCATTTGAAATGAAGGAAGAAAAAAGATTTGGCCTTTCGAATACCTACGAGCTCCGGCGATCGGAAGTCCGGGCCTCCGACTGTCTTCCGAATCTGGTTCCGCTGCTCAACGAGGCCAAGTAATTCTCTTTCTCAAAATGCTTCTCTCTAATCCCTTTGCAGTGTTCTTACGGATTATTAATTAACCTAAACAAAGAACATAAAGGGAATTTTATGTGGGTTATATTGTCATGTAGTCTGTAGGTTGATTTGGTGGACTGTGTGGATTGGTCTGGAGTTGAATGCCTTAACCAAAGAAGCACACACTCTCTCCCAAACGCCCTCAAACAGGTAGAAAGATTCGTAGTTATGCTTTTTTTACTTGTTGACATTTATTGTGAGTTATATGTGCTCTGTTGTAGAACTGATAAGGGGTAGAACCTTGTGAATCTTGGTCTGGTTTTGTTTGTTTAGGTGTTTGATGGCATAAAAAAATTCTCCATTACTGTTGTTGATAAGATGCTTTGGGTTCTTCTGATTGCTTGAAATCAAGGTTAAGCATTTGCATTTTTTTTGTATATTTTGCTTTTCTGATTCAATGTGTGGCAGAATATGTGCGTGGTCATTCTCGAAACTAGATTGGTTTTGTGTATTAATTTATGAAGCTGATTGTATGATGCTGGGAATATGGTTTGTGTTTGTCTTCCCAGTTCGCTTGCAGCCAGTTTATTTCACTGGGTAAAGATGAAATTTTCTGGAAAATTGCAGTCCCAATATGCTTAGAACTGCTAGGTTATGCTTATTATTCAACTTTATGTCTAGAATTAGTCCAAGAACTTCTCCACTTTATATTGGTGTTGGTTAGTTGTGGACATTCTTATTTGATAGTTGTTAATGATCTTATAAGGGAATTTTAGGCTTTTGTTTTATGAAATGAGCCACTTAAGAGCAGGTTCTATACTTGTGGCCTGATCATTAAGCTAGGAGCTGGTTAATGTATAATGCTATTGCCATTTGTTCCTAGGAATGATCTTATAATCTGTCCAGTAGCTTAGAACATAATTAGTGATATAAATGGCTTCTAAGAAAGTAAGTAGAGCTGTAATAAGTAACTGAAATCTTGTATCCTATTTTGGAATTTAGTATTATTTTTAATACCGTTAAATTAACTGTGTTTTGAGTGTATATGTGGCCTCTCTTTTTTTGTTAGTTTCAGGCCCCAGAAAAGCTAGGACCGGAACTGGCTAGGGTTGCCACACGCTGTTCATCCTCCTGCAAAATCAAAATATTACGGATGAGGTTTTAAGACAGTGGCAACTGTTAATGCGTCATATTCAATAACTAACGATTACAAAGTGTTAACCAAAATAAACTGCAACAAGTGTGTGGACTTGGGTACCGGAGCATGTGGTCTCCAAATGAATACAACTAATACATAAGGAAAAATAGAAGGTCAAACACTCATCTCCCAGTAAACTAAAAAAAGGAGAAGTCCCTTACAACAGTGCATCAGCGTCGTCCGTCGTCCGTGCATTTTCAGATTTTCGCAGGTGGCAGGTGCACCAGCGTCGTCCGGGGCATTTTTGGATTTTCGCAGGCGGCAGCCCAAAACGACAAACTATAAAAGGAGAAGTCCCTTACAATAGTGCACCAGCGTCGTCCGTCGTCTGTCGTCCGGAGCATTTTTGGATTTTTGCAGGTGGCAGGTGCACCAGCGTCGTCCGTCGTCTGGGCATTTTTGGATTTTCGCAGGTGGCAGCCCAAAACGACGTCGTTTTGGTCTGCCTTATTTAAGCGTCTGCACCATTTTTGCCCTCTCTTCAATTCACTTTTCCATATTTTAATCCAAATCCGCAGCTTTGATGGCGAAGCGGTAATGGTGCGGGTTTGACGGGATGGAGTTTCACAGCAGGGTTCTAACCGTTAAGCTGGATGACGGCCCCAGACTGAAGGAGAAGACTCGGGAGCGCGGGAGGTGGGTTGACGGTGAAGATGGCGCGGGAGGTGGGTTTACGCCCTTGCTTTTTAGGTAAAATTTTGGATTCTGCTACCCTTTGATTTCCTTGCTTTTGCTTCTTATTGTTATACTCTGCTGTCGTTCTTACGATTCCCAAACTGGAACCACTTGAGCTTATTATGCACTCCAAGTGTTTGATTTAGTGCCCTTGCTTCTTAACATTCTGATGCGGTCTGACTAGGAGGAGGGGAGCGGATACAGAAATTTAAGCTAGGTTCAGTATCCAATGAATATATTGAATTTGTTGAGGAAGTCTCTGAGGATGAAGGTAACTTAAGTATTGTTTCCCGCGGAAGCTGATGAAGGAAGAAATACACTCCTTTACTTCATTACTTAATTCATTATCCATCCTCTTTTGGTAATTTTAGAAATAATGGAGAAGCTTGCCACTGAAGGTGTGGTTTCAAAATCTGGTGAAGATAGTTACTGCATTAACAAAGAAAAGGTTGTACATTTTCCATTTGTTAGACAACATTTGAGTCACAGGTCAACATTGAATCTTAATTTGGTTGGTTTTCCTTTTTTGGCATACTGCAAAGCTCCAACTATACTGCGATATAGGGAGTTGATGTCTCTGAAATTGAAGAATCAGCCCCTATTTATTGTCTTCCCACCTTTACCACCAAATGTGACTTGTGAGATGAAGAGCGACATGATCCAATGCCTACCTACCTTCCATTGGATGACCGGTGAAGACCCGAACAAGCATCTGTTGGATTTTCACCTAGTGTGCACTAATATGAAGTCTCCGAGTGTTTCAGAAGAAGGTTACAACATGAGATCCTTTCGCTTTTGCTGTGGGGTGCAACCAAGGATTAGTTATATTATCTTTCACTCGGGTGCATCACTTCTTGGATAGATATGAAACGGAGGTTCCTTTAGATGTACTTTCAAGCTTCCAAATCCACAGGTCTAAAGAAGCAGCTTTCCAACATTTTACAAATGGAAAACGAGTCCCTCTATGAGTATTGGGTGCACTTTAAGAGATTGTTGGCAAGTTATCCCCACCATCCATTCAAAGAAGGTGATTTGATGTACTACTTCTTCGAAGGCCTTTGTGATGAGGATATGAGAATGGTTAATGTGGCATGCAATAGCTCTATAGCCAATAAGAGTCTAAAGGATGCAATAGCATTGTTCGAGGAAATGGCCAATGAGACAAGGCAATTTGGCACCCGATCCCATGTGAAGACTTTAGATGAGCTGGTTCACTCTCCCAAGTTGGAAGAGCAAGTTCAAGCACTTGCTTCGATGATGAAATAATTTATGAAAGGGAGAGGTCAAGTCAAGGTGTGTGGCACATGTAGTCTTTGATCATCCTACTAATTGATGTTCGCAAGTGGTTAAATATTTTAAAGAAGTAAAATCATTGAAATCCCAAGAGAACCAAGGAGGAGATAGACAAGACCCCTACCAAATACCTTCAATCCTCGATACCGCGATCACCCCAACTTTTGGTGGCGCGAGGAGAATCAAGGGTTCAACCAAGGTGGAAAATCTCAGCCTCAACCTTAACCAACGGGAGAAGGGTCTTCCAACAACAAAGTTGCCTTATACAAGTAGTACCGGGAGGAGATCTAGATGCGATAGCTTAATTGGAAAAGAAGAGTGATTTGTTCGTGGAGCGGACAAGGAGAGAAATTGAGTATCTTGACTCTAGAGCCTTTTCGAGTATCAAGAATCTCGAAGTCCAAGTCGGCCAACTTGCCACTTTGGTGAGCCAACTTAGGTCTAGAAAATCTGAAAAGTTGCCTTCCCAACCTGAGGTAAACCCAAGGAATGTTAGTGCATTAAAGTTGGGGAGCAGAAAGGAATTGCGCTGGCCTGGAAATTAAATCTTACAAGAAGATGATTTGATTGTGGAAGGTAACCAGACTAACTTTGAAGAGTATGAGATGGATATAGAAGAAGATCCCTCTAACAATCTCCCACCACCTAGGCAAGGGTGATCCTTCTATCACCTTTTCCTAGTGCACTTAGAGAAAGGTCGAAGGTGGCAACCAATGAGGCACACATCCACAAAGTCTTCAAAAAGGTCAAGGTTAGCATTCCTATCTTGGATATAATTAAGGAAGTTCCCTCTTATGCTAAGTTTTTAAAAATGCATGTACTAGGAAGAGGAATAAACTAACTAAGAAAGTAGGTCAATTGAAAATAGGGGGATTAGCTACTTTAGCTCATATGAACTTGCCTAAGAAATGCGATGACCCCAACATATTTTCAATCCCTATTTCTTTAGTTGGTAAGCTGGTGAAAACTGCTATGGTTGATTTGGGAGTATCTATTAATGTGATCCATTTTAGTCTTTTATGAGAACCTAGACATAGGTGAACTTAAGGAAACTAGGGTAATTGTCCAACTAGCCGATCATTCACAAGCTAGCCCTAGAGGTATAGTTAAGGATGTCATGGTTAGAGTAGGCAATTTAGTATTTTCGATGGTGGTGCGCCCCCAATGTTGATGTAGTGCACGATGGTGGTGCGCCCCCAATGTTATTGTGGGGACCTTTTCTAAAAATATCAAGGACCAAGATAGATGTTCGTTTGGGGACACCAACTGATGTGGTCAACTAACCAAATAAAGTCTTTGCCGTTCACTGCTAAATACCACTTCCTGCAAAACATATCCCGGAAGTGATTCCAGGGGAAAATGCTTCGACGATCAAGTCAGTCTTTTCCTTAGAGAATTATAACTTCTCAGTCTAGCTTCACTTACCTTCTTCAGTGCTAATCTCCTTTTATTTATAGATGTCTGCAATCGTGGTTCTGTATCGCCAGCGTCTGAAATCGTGGGTTGCATCATATTTCCTACAATCTTGGTTCGTGGTTAACCCTTAATAAGTGATTCCACCTTTATGGGTTTGTGGCCTAGTGTCAGACAAGGCTCCGCCTTCCTCGATTTGTCGATGATGTGATCATTGGATTTTACGATTGAGTATTAGGCTGGGTATAAAGGCTAGTGACCTCTAGGTTGTGGGCTAGGTATACACCATAAACTCCCCTACCCATGAATTTTAGTAGATACGTAGCTACGACTTTCTATTTTTACAGTATCTATTCGAACTGTTGTTTTGCGAAATCCTGAAGCTATACCAACATGTTAGCTTTTAATACAACTAACATTGTCTTCGCAGAGTATTAGTTGCTATCTTGGCTAGTAATACTATGTTGTTTGTGTTTTCTCTCTTGAATTTTGAATTTCAAATTCAAATTTTCTCCTTATCCGCTGTCCTTGTAATACACTTAGTCGCTTGAGATTCTGCGAGATTTCCTCCTACTTATTTTCTGCATTGTTCCGAAATTCTTTCTCATGTCGTTGTTTCTTACCCTTTATAAATGCTTCAATTTTGACGATTTAATTTTTTCAGTACTCAGTACATTGTGTGTACTTATATTCCTTCGGCTTCTAGTATTCCTAAAAAGGTGAGTTGTTTTTTGGTAGACAATAATCATTACCTTCCTTGTCCAATTTGACATCTCCAGCCATTTTTTTATTTTGTTACTTAATTGCCTAACCCATTTGTATTATTCTTCTTCTTCTCTCTATTTTATTGCTCCAGTTCTTCGTCGGTGTTCATCAAACCGTAAGTTTTTCTATTTTCGATCTTCCTTCTCTTTAGAGAGATACTTACTTATGTGTTTGTGTGTCATCTCTACTATAGTAGCTTTCTTTTCGAACCCTAATCTAAGGATTTTCCGATTAGTTTTCTTCTTCTTTGTCTTTCTATTTGGTATACTCTATGTTTTTTCCTTTGACTTTTTCCGGAATATTACCTTTTTGCTCTTTGTAACTTTAAGTTGATTAGTTTTTATCTTAATCTTAGGAGTTCTCCCTGGTTTAATTTCTTCCTCTAACCTTGTTGAACCATCCATAGAAGAAGTCCCTGTTGACAGTGTCAATTCCAGGAAGGATTCCGACCATCCCGCCGGTTCGTCCATCATTAGCAATATTCTCTCTGACTACTACTTAGAAAATCTTAGGGATAATTATCGTATGAACTTAGGGCCCCAGAGGTTTCTGAAAGTGTTCGTAACCCTCCATCTGGCTTTATCTCCTTTTACTTAGACTATTTTAAGTTTGGGCTGGTTTTTCTTTTACCCGAACATATACTAGACTTACTCTCTCATTATCGGGTCGCCTTATCTCTGCTCCATCCTAAAGTTGCTTCAATATTTGTTGTATTCACCATGTGTGCGAAATGGCTAAAGTTCCTTTTTCCATTAACCTATTTTCTAGCCTTTATAAGCTTCGCAAGGTGAAGAATTCATCTGATGACTTCACCCTTTACCCAGTCATTCCCACAGTTGAGGTTGTTAGTGGATTCCCTAATAACTGTGGGTGTGCCGCCAGTTTGGAATTCCAATGTTCCTAAATCCAAACTTCATAAGGCTAGGGCTTGCCTTACTGCTGAGTTCGAGGTTGTTTTGAAACTCCACTAACATTCAATGTTTCTTCGCAATGCTGATACTGTGAGCGAAGGTGTTTGCTTTTCACTATTTTGTTTTTTTCTTGTCCTATTTATCTATCTCCTACTATTCTTATTGTCTTGTTGTTCTTTCGTGCTCGTTTGACTTCCTTGGTGAAATTGCAGATATGGATTTGACCAAGCATCCCGTTGATAAAACTTTCTTCTCCGATAATGAAGGTGAACAGCTTGAAGACATAGTTATTGAAACCATGAAAACATTTCAACTATTGTCTCTTCAAACAAAGGGACCAAAGCTGGCTCCCAGCTAAAATCTTCTGAGGTTAACACTAAGTATGTAAGGGAGATCGCTATCCGCAATAATCATGACTTTTCTCGTAGAAGAAAGAACAAGAAGCGAATAGATGGGACCTCAAAAACTTCAGAGCCTCCTCAGAAAAAGGGGCGCACTAGTCATTCCCACTCTATGGTCCCACCACGAAGCCGTGATTTGATAGTGGAAGGAACTATTCTTGCTACCATTTCTAAAATGTCTCTTCATGAGATAATTTTTGTGGTATGTTTTGATCTCAAAGACCTATGTTTGTTTTAATTTTGCATTTCCTTATCAGGACATCTAATCGCTTTGCTTTCCTTCATACCTTTGGAAATTAGGTTGGTGAGATTTTACAGCTTGTCAGCCAACAGGTTGCTGAGTTTTCCAAAGGGGACGGTTCAGTCCTGGAGAAATGGCAATCGGCTGAAGTGAAGTAAACCACTTTGAGTGCCTTTATTGGTGATGCCAAAAAGTGTGTACATGAAGCTGAAGAGTGTGCTTTAGCTGCGGAGAGGGAAGCCACTCGGTTGTGGTCACTAATGGTCCCGCTATGCCTGGGTATTCCCAGGTTCTTGTTGATCGTCTGGTGAAGATGAAATCGGCTCACTGAAGTGGCAAGTTAGCTAACTTGGACTTCTAGATTCTTGATACTCGAAAAAAGCTCTAGTGTCAAGCTTCTCAATTTCTCTCCTTGTCCGCTCAGCGAACACATCGCTCTTATTTTCCACATGAACTATCGCATCTAGGATATCCTCTTGGCTCGACTTG
>JAULKJ010332114.1:0-10019 GCA_032355405.1 Rubia balearica | reverse complement strand
GCGGACATCTTCACCAATGAGCTATCTCATCCGCTGTTCGAGTTTTTTTAGATCCAAGTTGTGCATCGGAGAACATCCGATGCTTCGCTTGAGGGGGGGGACGGTCCAGTGCTGCTACTAGCTATATGACATGTAGTATCCAAATATATGGAATTAACATAAATATTGTAACCATATTTTACCAAGTAATTACCATCTTGTGTAAACTGTCATTTTCACGTATCTTCCTGTTGAGATTAAGGCCTGGGCATTGCGAGTATTAGTTCAGCCTTATTTTCATCAAAAGTGTTCCTGATTAAGGTAGAGTTCCACTTTGTCCGATTTTACTCCATTAATATGTTAACCGTAACATCGTCTGGATAGTTTTGTGGAAGTGAGATTGGCCTTGCTGCCCCTTTTCTTGGTAACCATAAGCCTGATTTGACTTTTGTAGTATTTCCACACCTTATCCTCTTGTGAATTCTGTGAAGTAGTAGATCTCTTCCCTCAATGATAGATCTCTTAGCATATGATGGTTTGTATTCAACACGTGCTTCAAGTATGGAGGATTGTGGGTGATATCTTGCTTTTATTATCAAAGCTATATTAGATGATGGGTTAGTCAACAATCTCTCTAAGCTTGTTTCCTCAACATAGCTTTATTGAAGTGCTTTAGATCTTTAAAACCTATTTTGTAGCTTTTCTTGAAGAATACTTAAAAGAACTTCACTGCAAATAATGAATAAATATGGGGATAAGGGATCTCCTTGACGAATACCCCTTGTTGGAACCCAAATCTTTTTCCATTCATATTGAAGGAAAATTTTACAAAAGAAATGTATCTTTCAATAAGAGATATAAATTGTGACTGGAAACTCATTATTTGTAAAACCTCCAGTAAGAATGGCCATTCCACTCGATCAAAAGCTTTACTCATATCCAACTTGATAGACATGTATCCTTTCTTTCCTGTTTTCTTCCCCTTTATATAGTGGTGTGCTTCGTGGGCCACTATGATAGTATAAGAAATTAGTCTATTCTTAACAAAAGCACTCTGGGATTCAGAAATGATTGAACTCGTGATTTTCTTTAACCTGTTCGATACGCATTTTGCGAGTATGCGGTATATAACATTGCATAGGTTGATTGGTCTGAATTGTGAAATCACTGTCAGTTTTTTAACCTTTGGAATCAAGACCACTGTTGTATCATTTATCAAATCCATTGGCAACTTCTGGTTTAGTAATTGAAGTACAGTTGCTGATACTATAGGTCCAACTATATTCTAATATCTTTGGGAAAAAATGGTGGCATACAATTGGACCAGGGGATTTGTTTAGAGCCATTTCCTTTAGCGCTTTAGTAACCTCATTTATCGTATATGGCCTGCATAAATCCGAGTTCATCTACGAAGAGACCCTTGGTAATATTCTCGTTGTAACTTGTTGAACAATCTCTGGTTCTGGGTTCTGCAGGGTGAATAACTCTTGAAAATGATGGAGGATAATATTATCCACTGTTCTCAGCACACCATTTTCCTGACTGATCTGTCAGACCGTGGATTGAATTCCTTCTTTAAATTTTATTTGCATAAGAGTGAAAGACCTTCATATTTCTATCTCCATGTTAGAGCCAGTGTTTCTTTGTTCGTTGTTTCCACTTATCTTCTTATATGCCAAGAAGATATTCTATTTCATACTTTAGAGTTACTATATGCAGTTGGACCTCCTCAGTTATAATACCATCATGTACTCTTTGAATCTCTTTGGACAAGGCTTCTGATTTTCTTTTCGTGATTTTTGAACTTCGTCCTCGCCCAACTTTGAATTTGTCATGCACAATTACTAATTGTGGTTGTGATTTCTTCTTCGCTCTCATTCCAACTCCTCTGGATCATTGTCTCATAATTTGGTAATTGCATCTAATAATTCTCAAAACAAAATATTCTCTGTCTTCTAGAATTTGATGGATGAGAGTTTAAGTTTCGAACTTGCAAAAGGATAGGGACGTGGTCTAATCTATGGCTGAAGAGATGCTTGACTTCGGATGCTGGATATAAATTGATCAAATTAGGTGACGCTACTGCTCAATCCAACCGTGCTCTGACAGTGTGTGAATTTATCCAATTCTGGCACCATGTGAAAATATTTCTCAAATATCCCAAGTCATTTAGGTTACATTGATTTAGCACATTTCGGAAAAACTTCAATTTTCCAGTTTGGCATTCTATTTTCACTTTCCATGTCAGATTGGTGCAAATTTTCATTAAATTCCCAAATACATAACCATGGCAAGTGTGAATTCGCAAAAATATTTGGACATTTTCCCAAAATTTTTTCCATTTGATCGAATCAAGTTTGC
Organism: Rubia balearica; assembly: GCA_032355405.1. Classification (NCBI taxonomy): domain Eukaryota; kingdom Viridiplantae; phylum Streptophyta; class Magnoliopsida; order Gentianales; family Rubiaceae; genus Rubia; species Rubia balearica. The sequence goes on along the minus strand of JAULKJ010332114.1, from coordinate 7,679 downwards.
AATATAAACATGTACAACGCCAAAATGCAAGAGTAACTAGATCTTTCATGGTGAAATCGATGAAGTTGAAAGAGTAAGAAAAACAGTAATTTCTATGTCTTTATTCCAAAATAAAGCAAGACCACCATGAAGATCCATTTGGTCTTTAACTTCAGACAATTCAAAAGAAGAACATTTTGTTGTTGAAAATAAAATAAAATGCGGACTAAACTTGTGAAATAAACTTTTGAAATGTTGTACTGCGCGAGGGATAGATAATTCTCAGCCGTTCCAACTAAGGCCTATTATTTTCCTCGGCGGGACTGGATTTTTTTGTCGCCGCCGCTGGTCTTTTTGTGGTTGTCCCCACACTGAAGTTCAATCCCGAAGGAAAACAACTTCTTCTCCAGTCTTCATTTTCTTTTTTTCTTCATCATCAAATAATTCAAGTAGCTCAGCCTTTCTCTTCATTGAGTCATTAATGGGGTCTACTCCTTCTCCAGCTTTAGTATGAGTTTCTGTAGTAATCTGAACCCCAATCACATTAGTGGTGTTTTTGAAAAAAACATCAGCAGTATATGGCAAAGTTTGATCCTTATTGACCACATTTTCTTAAAAAATATGCCCCAGGATCCCATTTTTTCCCTGCAAATCATCATCACAGTTCATAACTTTTAATGGGAAAATTGACCCAGGCACAGTATTCTCGAAGCCTGGTGGAGGTCCTTCGTGGAGAAGGCCGTGTGAGCGATACGACAACGGTGATGTCGGGATAATTCCAACTGAGATATAACTTTTTGGAGATTAACTAAGCTTGTAAATTGGATGATTGGCCATTTTTGGTGGCGGGGTGAAATTTAGCAGTTGTCTCCATTCCATTTCCACTTCCTCGCTTACCATAATCACTGAAAAATTGGTGTCTTTGGTGTCAAAAAACCAGAAAAATCAAGCTCTCCCTCCTCCCACGTGAGATCTGATTGATTAATTGCAGAGAGCCCAAATTCCGGAGGGGTAAAATATAGTGCTTGAGATCCAGTAAATTTCAGACCATATTTAACACCCCCACTTCCACCTTTGAAGAGCCATTCTCGAGAGTTAATCGTACCGGAGAACCCGTCTTAAACTCTTTTCAAACCGTTGCAGTTACTGCACTGAAGGTGAACGTTTATGGTTCCTTATCCGGTGACATCTTTGCCTTTCCCTTTTCCTCCGCCGTGATTTTTCCCATCCGCCTGTGTTCTGTCATCCAATTTCTTACATTTTTATGCCACCAGTGATTGAGCTTCAGCAGCTGAAGCTGGAGTAACAAAACAAGGAATTGGTTGTCTCTGGGATTTTTTTAGAAGCTTGTATGCTATATATGCAGATTATGGGATTGGGCTGAAAAGTTAATTCATCCCGTTTTGAAGGGTTCTCCACTGCAAATCGTGGATTGAATGGAGTTCTCCACTTGAATGCAGTCTGCTCCTTCATTTTTCATTCGTTCTAATCTAAGTTGTGATTTCTCCTTCTCCGGTAGATTCCCCATCGCTATTTGTACTTCACTTTGTTCTTACCATCGATGTTGATGCATGAAATATGGCCCCGATTGGGGTACAGAATAATCATTTTTGAATCTTAACAACTTTACCCAACCCATCGATATTAGCTTTTCTCTGCAAGGTGTGTCCCTTGATAGGCAATCAGTTTTTGTGTGGTCCAAGTGACCACACAATTCAAAAAAATGAGGCAACCTCTCATATTGTAAATAAATCCTAAAAATTTTACCAGTTGTCGAATCTCTAAAATCATGAATTTGTGGCAATGGCTCATTGACTGGAATGATAATTCTGACTTTGATATTCTCCCCCACACAAGTACAAACTTTTTTATGAGCAGCTTTGAAAAACATCTTCAGATCATTTCCCACACTTGAGGCAGTATCAAGATTACAAAGTGCGGGAGGCTAAGAATAAAGATGAACCCAAAAGGTACATTTGTTGAACATAATATTGTGCACGACTCAATCTCATCCGTTTCCTTAAGAACCACCAGACAATTTTCAAAAGACCAGGGAAAATCATCTATCACTTTTTCTAGATCCTCACTGCCCTACAATTTGAAAATCACCAAGCTCCTTCCCATGATAAAGCCATCGACTCCCCCCTTACAACTCCACCATTTACTGAGTGAGGTGATCATCGACTCCACTCTCTATTGGTTTATCACTCTCCGTGATGTTCAAACTTGCATAGCTCTCAGCCTGATACTCTGCCATGAACATGGTTGTGAGATTATCTGCTTAGAAAAAAAGGGTTATGGGAAATTTTTTTCATTGTGTATGAATTGGATGAGTGCAGGTGCGTGATGTAGATGATTATAAAAGGGAATTATAGTTGAATTATTTGAATGATGAAAATCTTCAATCAACATAATTCCTTGATTCATTCTAATCAGAAAATAATTGTCATTGATATGCAAATGAATTGTCCATATTTTGAATTCAAATTTGAATTCCATATGAAGATAATCAAAACTTATGTTGAAGTTTGAGTGTTGGAGGTTTAAAGGCCTTCAAAGTAGGATGAGACCTAGTGTGAGAATGAAGAGAGAGGGCAGAGCATTGTCTCCACAATTTCTTTTAAGAAATGACTTGTTTTAAAGAGATTAATAGGTTAGGTATTTAATTTTAATATGGGCTTTATTTTGTAATTAATCAAAATTTAAGGATTAATATAAACATCAATGTTTATTTTATTTTTCATTTCATTTTTTGTCTTCATTCATGAAAATTCAATCACCTTCCTTAAAATGTATACTACATTTTCTTGTGACCACTCCTCTCATTTAGCCTTCATCTTTCCGCTGGTAAATTCTATCATAATATATGTCAACGTCTTTCCTCTCTGTTCTGTCACCGTGTATGTTATTTCCATTCCGTCATCGTTTCTTCTTCTGTAATCACTTGTAACCGCCCCGCGGTTCTGCTGTAAATTCGGCGTCTTCTGTTCTATTTCGGCAGTTCTGCATTTTAGCGTGGTTTGATTTGAGGTTAGTTGGTTAGTTTCATTCATTTTAGGTTCATTTGATTATTAGGGTTTGTTTGCTTTTTAATCAATTTGATCGTTAGGTCATGGCGGGGATGAAATTGTGCGTATAGAGAAAGAGATGCTACTAGTGTTAAGAATCTGCGTCATAGGAAAACAAATAATAGAGTTAAATTTGAAAATTTGTCTCAGAGTTTTACTGGTTTGTACATTTTTCTTTGTTTCATGTTGCTATGTTCATTTTTGTGATTTTGAATTATTTTGTTAGTGCCTTTCATGATTTGTTCTGTTAAGTTTTAGTTGTTTTTTATTGTTATTTTTCAATTAGAAAATGTACTTATTTTGTAAAATTATGTACTGATGCAAGTGAATATTTCAGTTGGAGACAAATCTTAGGGTTGGTCAACGGAACTCCACTGGTTCAAGTGTTTGCTTGGGAATCCACAAGGAAGTCCCTTGAGAAGCTCTGACGCCCAAGTCAGGCTTGATATCTTTATTAGGTGAGGTATAGTGAAGTAGCTTACATTCTCCGATGTTCCGCTTCTCTATTCATAAGCTCTTGGTTGTTTCGTCGTGGTCTGCGTGTGTATTCATCCTCTACTAGGTCATGGGCTTTTGGGGGATGGTGCTTCTGCGTCTTCTTTGGGCTTTGTTTACTTGCTAGTTGACTGGAAAAGTTCACTCCATTTGTAAAGCAGACTAGTTGTAATAAACTGGCCTCTAAGTTTGGGGTTCAGCACGCTATGCATATATCATAAGCCCCTCCAGCCATGGAGTTAAGGAATGCGCCGTGTTTGCAACTTTTCAGTAAGTCGATAAATGTTAATTTGTATTTATTGAAGATAAAATATGTATTGTAGGGTATGGACCAAAAGATGCTAACGGGGAGTTGTGTATAACTTCATGGGGATATAATATATAAACTTTTTTAACAAGTCAATTAGTATTCCTTCACCCTTGGAGGATGAAATGCATTGTTCCAGAGATCGAAGGGAAGATTGATATGTAGGGATAATGACATGTTAAATAATCATTTTGTAATGCATTTAACATGTGACAACTCCTATTTATAACTATCACAAGTAACTTTTAACTTCGAAAATGTGTATTTTCGATGCACGACTTTATTTGTATTCCTGCGTATTTAAAGGCTTTAACGATATTTGGCGAAACTTACCATATTTTGGTTTTATGGAAGTGCTAGAGGAATTTTGGTAGTTTCTCATGAAGGTGCTACCTCATATCTTCTCTCCCTTATTTTAAATATGGTGGATGTCGGTTCCCACTCTTCTTTCTTCGCTGCCATTCTAACATGGGTGGGGGTGGGGGATTTTGTGCATAATGATGAACTCTATAGGGATGAAGTCATCATCTGAGGAAATGAGGAGGCTGCGGAGAGGGTTAGCTAAAATGCAGAAAGAGAAGGATAGTAGTATGGGTGCAAATGCGTTAGTGGCTATGAGGCGGTATCATCTTTCTCTAAATGGGTGTGAAATTAGGTTGTCGGTTTCTAGTGAAAGGGTGTGGAGATATTTTAGTGTGTATGAGCACCCTTTTTTATGGATTGACTTTGTCCTTCTCAAAATTTGTGGTGTGCATTTTGGAGTCTTACGGGATCGCTCTTGCTCAACTCCATCCGAGGGGTGTTTCCATGATGAGTGGAAATGTAGAAATGTGAAAAAAATGCAGGAATAATGTTATATAAAATTTGATGATTTTATTAGATTTTTTTCCCTCGGAGTGTTGGTAGAGAGGGAGTTTTTACATTGTATCCCATTGTTCCTGGGATTCACTTTGTACAAGACTTTCCTAGTAGTTGTGGTCCATGGAAGGGGAGGTATTTTTATGTCAGATGTGTGGATGGTAAGTCTGTGCCTCTGTGGAACTTTACCGTGCCCTGTGATAGATTGTCTTATCAGTTGGGGAGGTTGACTCTAAAGAGCTAGATCATAAAAGATTTAGCTCTATCTGATGTGACGATAATCCGAACAATGGGGAAGTTAGGTTGTCACTTTAACAGTGTCCTAATGTTCGTGTATTCAAAAAACAATGTGTGTAATTTGGGTTGGTATGTGCTTTATATTAATGATTAAGAATTTGGGTGCAGGAATGGGTTTATTGAGGATTGATACTCCTGGTCCTAAGGGAAATAGGAGAGAATCTGAGGGAAGGTATGGTGACACCTAGCTGATCACTCAGGCACGAAAGAAGCCGCAAACTGGATAGGGACTTATCGAGGTAAATGACACCCTACTGACTGCTGACGTGACCTCTGGTTTAAGGGGTTGTAGGCGTGGGAAGTGGAAAAGGTGAACCCATTGGGAGGGGGCATTCGATCCTACTGGCTTGGATTTAGTAGGCTCGATGTATCCTACAAGATGTTGGGTTTAGTGGCACAAGTATGAAGGTTGGGTTTATGTGTGTTGGTGTATATTATGTTGTTGCATTTGTGTAAAATAGTTTGTATACTTCTTAGTCGAGCGGTGGCATGTCAGTTATGGCTAAGTACACCTCTATTTATGCCGATGTGATGAAGGGTTTGTACAACCGAGTGGTTACTTTGAAAGGAGAGGTGAAACGATATGAAAAGAAGTGCACGGAGTTGGAGATGAAAGTCGCGACAACACAAAGTTTGAGTGACCATAAAGACAGAGTGGACGTTGTGCTAGCTAATGAACTCACCAAGTTGCAGGATAGGGGAGCTTGCATTTCCTAGGTATCCTCAGTTTTTAGTGAACAGGTGCTAAAGACAGATATCTTTACAATTTCTTCACTAAAATGTACACTAAGATAGCGAAGGTGAAGTTGTGGTGTGTGTGGTCGGACGTTCGTGCCCAGAACCCTTGTTTGACTAGTATGGGGTTAGAGGGAGTTGATACTATAGTTGAGTCAGGGTGGTCGCTAAGCTGGAATTGGACGAGCCCAATGGCCAAGAGGTTGTGAATGACGGTCACAATTTCTGCCTCCTCGGAGAATTAGAGAAGATGTCTTCGCCGCCCTTGCTCGATGAACTTGAGAGGTGTGAGATTGATAAGTACGAAGATAAATACATCGAGGAAGTGAGAGTTCCAACCAATGTGGATACTGAGGCTCCACACGAGCCTGTCCAGCCTTCAGGGGCATTTTGTTATTCCCATGCGCCAAGAAGGAGTGATGCGGAGACGGTTGATAATGTTTCCACTAGGTCGGGTAGTGGGAAGGATGGAAAAGCTTAGATATATAGTTTGTATAGTTGGGATCCTCGCCAGTTTTGCATTGCTTTGATTTTAATGGAATGTTTATGTTAAGGCTTTATGTTTGTTTTGTTTTGCTTTTGTATTTTTTGGATGTGGTTTGCGTTTTCTACGTTTCTTTGAAATATTTTATTTGGCTTTTTATTTCTCAAGGTTCTTATTTCTTAGTGTTGATCTTATGAGGTTTTTCAGGGTGTGGATTTTTACTTCCCGGATAGTTAGCTCATGTTAGAGTAATAGTTAATAGGGTGAATATGTTGGGATGTGTCTCAAGGCCTCGTGTTTTTTAGGCAGGTGGTCGTGCACTTGGGTCACTAGCTGGTGAATTTCCAGGCGTATGCAAAGTCATGCACCATTCACCATGATCGCGCCGATGTAGGTTTCGTTGGACACATCCCGTAAATTTTTTCCGCTTGTTTTGCACTATGGCTTATGATTTGTGGGTTTAGGCTAGGTTGTCCTTAGAGAAGATTAGCTAAGTTTATGCATGGAAAGGATATAAAGAGCTTTCACTTTTGTCGCTGGTTGAGAGTTCTCCAGACACATGCTAAATCGTGAGTTATATTCTTTGTCCACCCATGGGTTTAAGATGATCTTAGTTACTAATAGAGTTCACAGATATGTGGTTTTCTTGTATCATATCAAATAACAAAGATGATGTGCGAGAGGGTTGTTAGGTGTGGGGGCTGTAATTTCTATATGGGTTGAGCTTACGCTTTTGCATAGGAATGCCACATATGCATGGACTGTTTTGAGTGTTTCAGAATATTTCAGCGTTACGTTTTCCTAGATAGAATATACAGATAGTCAGTTTTTAGGAGAACTCGCGAGCGCATCTTTTGAGAATTTTAATTATGAAGTTTTTTCAAATGCCCAAGGCCAATTTTTTTCTCTATAAGGGGCCATTATTCGAGCAATCTAAGGTAAGGTGATACGTAGTGTTTTAGTAGTTTTTTGTTGAGGGATTGACTTATGTGTCTTATGACTCTGATTCGATTGATTGGAATGTCAAGACTATCCCTCCTTTTGGTTGGGTGCATCATCGTTTATGTGGTGGTCGGGGTTGGTTGGAGCACCTGCTCTACTTAGTTGAGGTGCAAGCCCTGTTATATATGTGTTGGCCTGAGGCCATTAAAGTACAACGTATGTATATTTTAATGTTGATTTACTTGGTATGTATGTGTTTATATGTTTTGATGTATGTGTTTTATGGATTTTCTTGGCATTGACAGATATGATTAGCAAATGTGGACGTGATTTGGATGATGTTGTTATGATATCATCTCGGATGACCGCTGAATGAGTGTGAGGATGAACTGACGTGGGATTAGTGCCCAAGTCTTCTCCAGGTTGTAGATAGGGAAGGAGGATGCGTAATGCAGGCGATGGGTTTGTCTCATAAATCTTCCGCATCAATTCCACAATGATAGGCTTAGTGTAT
>JAULKJ010332104.1:0-10019 GCA_032355405.1 Rubia balearica | reverse complement strand
TATTGTGTGGAGGGGATGAGGTTTTGAGATTTGATCCCGGCCTTGGCCCGAAACTCTCTTCCTCCACTTTTTCTCCTTCATTCCTCTTTTCTTCGGCTATTTCACCGACCTTCTTCTCCTCATTTTCTTCCTTTTCAACCATCCATTCAACAACAACCATGCCTTGGGGCTCTTCCACTTCATCTTCACTCCTCAATGAGATGGCACTTATATTTGGACAAGGGTTGAGCTCCGGATCAGATGGAAATTTTCCCGAATCTCTAGCCTCCATCCGACTCAAGATTTGAGCCATTTGGCTCAATTGCGTCTCTAGATTTTTGATACCAGAGTCGGTCTTTTCTTGGTACTTTTCATTCTTTTCTGCACCCATTGTCAACTTCCCAATAGCTCGCATGATCTCTTGGTTTGACATCTTTGAAATTTTTCCTTGATTATGGGGATTATCACCAAGCCTAGGATATTGCGGTTGCAGTGACCGATATGGTTGTTGAGGAGGGCGGTAAGTTGAACATTTTGGCCACCGTGTAATTCCCATAACGAAGGTTTGGGTGAACTTGGTTAACTACATTGTAAGGCCGATTTTGGTAACCTCCGCCTTCTTGGTAGCCTTGATTTTGGTACCCTTGGTTTTGGTACCCTTGGCCTCTTTTCCATCCTATAGCACTTACTTACTCCACATAATAATCTTGCAAAGTAGGACATGAGTCCATAGGATGCAGAGAAGAGAAAATATCGCAAGACCATACATGAGGTTTTACCCCGGATTGAGTCATCAATTCCTTGACCATAGAAGTAAGATTCGACACTTGGTCTTCAAGATTTCCATGGTTGGAAGAGCCACTTGCATTGTGGGGATTTTGCCTCCGCAAATCGGCCCTCTAACTAAAGTTTCTCTACCCCTCGGCTAGCTCCTCATAAAGGTCCATGGCTTCCGTAGCGGACTTGGTCCCAAGAGAACCACCACATGCTCCCCTCACTGGCCGTTGGTCTTGATCAAGAAGACCATTGTAATAGTAATAGACTAAATCCCCATCCGAATAGACATGGTATGGACTACTCGCGAGAAGTCTCTTGAACCTCTCCCAATAGTCGTAAAAAGACTCATCATGCCATTGGATGATATTGCTAATATTCTTCTTCAAAATGGCAGACTTTGAGACCGGGAAGTACTTGGAGAGAAATTTCTTCTTCAACTCGATCCAAGAAGTAATGCCCCCGGGCGGAAGATAACGTAGCCAATCTCTTGTGGCATCTCGCAAGGAAAAAGAAAAGGCTTTCTACATGCAGAGCTCCTCGTTCACTCCATCGGAAAGCATCCCACTACACACCATGTAGAAATTAAGAAGGTGTTTATTTATAACTTCCCCTTGCCTACCAAGGAAGGATAGTAGCAAGTGAATCAACCTGGACTTCAATTCAAAATGGGCATGAACCCCAACCGCCGGATATGTAATGTACATAGGTTGGTACTCACGATTGGGAGCCATCGTCTCCCGCATCGGCACTTGCCTCACCGGGATGTTTCTCCCTTGAAGGGGAGAATGTTGAGTTACTCCTCCCACAAATTCACTTTCTTGCTCCTCGGGATGATCCATTGAGGTAGAAGATGTCAAAAAATGGTCACTAGGATGATGGTTATTCACACTTTCCAATGAAAGCCTCCTAGCCCTTTTAAGGTTCAATTCCAACGCGGGGTCGTAGTGTATGGGTTCTTGTGATGAGGATTGAGTACGACCCATACACCAAGAACTCGAACAATACGTCTCCAAGCCAAACAAAGATAAACACTAAATAAAATTAAACTAACAAATATTCACAACTAGCACATATTCATACATAAATGATCAAACACTTAAAAATATACACCCTGTCCCCGGCAACATTTCCAAAATTTGGGAGGTCATCATCGTACCTCTCAAAGATACTATTTTAAGCCTTTTTTTGCTTACTAACTACACCTAAGTAGGCAATGGCAAGTCGGGGTCGTCCACAGAGACAATGGATATTTCATAGTGTTTGCTCATATAGTGGTAAATACTAGGCTAGATATAGATATATGCATACATATAAAAGCACATAAAGAGGGGGGGTTTGGTTTGGTTTTTCCAAAGTTATGAATTTAAAAACAAGTTAAACTAACAAAGCATAAAAGCACTAAAACAAGATTACATATGAATTACGGAGTCTTGGGGGCAATTGACTTATACTTTCAAGCCTTCTATCCATCATTGAACATATAACCTATTCAACACCTTTACTACTTGTTGTGAAGATAAATCTTCCATTCTTATTTGATAGTAGTTTACAAGAGTGAATTCGACATCTCTAACTAAAGCTCACTAATGACCCCTTTAGTCGTTCAACGCCTAAAGGTATTCCATTAATGGCATTAAGTTAAAAGAATCAACAAACTTGGTAACACTTATAAATACTACACTGTGTCTAAGCATTGGACCAATTCATGCATTTACACAAGATTAGTCAAGAACGTTCAATGCTCATTAACTTCTCTCATTAGCTACACAAATAAACATGACCAAGAATTCGACATTATCACATTTACCTAGCACTCACCCAATCACCAACAATATTAGAAGCTCTAAATCATGATTTTGTATTTCATATCAAAGAAGGGAGAATTAGCTCCTTTCTCCAAACTGTAACACATAATCATACAAGCAATTCATATACTCAAACTTCCAATATCATAAATAAATTCAACAACCCAATTGAAGCACAATAAATACACAATAACAAAGCATTAAATAGCTTACATATAGATCTCACGACATGGGCTTGGAAGCCTTAATGAATTGCTCCCAAGGTTAAGTTTAGCTAACACAAATCATACTAACATTCATGGAAAAATTCATACATAAAAAAGAAAGAAAAGATGAAAAACAATGAAGAACTAGGGTTTCAGGAAGAGGATTTTTGCCCAAGAGAAAGGTTGGAATGAATATAAGATCATGGTATTTATAGTGTAAGAGTTGGTGAGAAGAATGGTCAAAAAGGGTACCAAGCATGCGAGGCACGAACGAAGACTGAAGCATCTGTGCGTGGCGCGCACAAGGGCTGGAGCACCAAGGTGGGGCGCATAAGAGCTAAGTCGCGCGGGCACGCAAGAACAGACTCTGGGCACCCATTTTTCACTCTGAGGTTGAATTTCTTCGCGCATTTATGCGCTCGGCCGGTCAGTCAAGAGAAAGGTTAGAATGAGATAAGAAAAGGCGTATTCATAGTACAAGAGTTGGTAAGAAGAATGATCAAAAGGGTACAAAGAAAGTGGCATGAGCGAGGGCTGGAGCGTCCAAACGTGGCGCGAGGGAGGGCTGAAGCATCCAGCCATGGCGCATGCGAGGGCTGGAGCATCTGCGCTTGGCGCACGAGAGCTGGAGCATCCAGGCAGGGGCACACGAGGTGCATCGCGCAGGCACGCGAGATCAGGCCTCGGGCGCACGTTTTTCACTTTGAGGATTAATTTCTTCTGGCGTTTGTGTGCCCGGGGCCTGATCTCGTGGTTGAGTGCCTGGGCTACGGCCGGCCATCATTCTTCAAATCCATATTTTCTTCTACCAAATTGTATTGACCTTCACTTCTAAACCGTTATTTTCTTGTGAATATTCATTCTTGAATCTTCCATCATGAACATGATCACAAAATACCTTCCGTAAACACCTTAGACGAGAGACTTAGGATATAACTCCTAAATCATCATCCTAACTTTCTTACCAACAAAGCATCCATTATTCTTACACAAAATCTTAGGCTATTACAAATATGAGTTTCAAATGTGCTAAACAAAGATGAGCACATCACTCATAAGGATACAAAAATCAATTAGACTCAAACTAGGTTACAAAATGAAGGATCTGGATACGAAAACAAAAAATGGTTATCAAACCCCTTATGAAGTAAACTTACCTAAATATAGCAATCTTCCAACAAAAAGATAGCAAAAAAGATGTTAAATGTTTCGGAAAATACATGCATTTGATGTCTCATCAATTCTCTCATTCTAGATAAGGTTTCTACCTTTACCCATTGACCAACCACTTGATGCCATTCTCCTCATCCTTTGCCTCTAGAGATCCTTGATCGTAAACCTTGGTCACCACTTTTGAACCTTCCCACCTTGACCACAATTTACCAGGAAAACAATGTTGCCGAGATTGCTATACAAGGACTTTTTATCCCACAAAAAAATTCTTCGTCACTAGTATTTTCTTATCATGTCGTACTTTTGTCTTTCCCTCATAAATTAGCATGGTGTCATATGAGTCGCACCTAAACTCTTCTAGTTCTTGGAGAGGCAATTTTCTATGTTTTTCGGCTTCAATTAAGTTCATATTCAAGCGTTTAACGGCCCCTTGTGTTTTGAACTGAAGCTCTACCGGCAGGGAGGTGGCATCTTTAACCAAAAAAATCCAAAAAAGTGTCATGCCTATGGGGGTTTTATATTCGGCCCGAGAGGCCCAAAGCGCATCATCCAATCTAGCACTCCAATCCTTTCTAGATGGGTTTACCATCTTTTCAAATATAGTATTGATTTCCTTATTTGATATTTCTGCTTGGCCATTTGTTTTTTGGGTGGTAAGCGGTGGATGTCCTATGGGTCACACTATAATTTTTAAGCAAGGCTCCCATGGATTTTTACAAAAGTCAGTGTCTCTATCACTAATTCTGGGTATATCGAACTGGGAGAAAATTTTTGGACTTAAGGAAAATCATCACGGTTGTCGCATTATTCTTTTTTGTGGCTTTGGGCTTGACCCAGTTAGACATACAATTCACCACCACTAGGATATAATAATTTTCATTGGACACAGGGAATGGGCCGATGAAATCTATACCCCACACATAAAAAATCTCAATTCATATTGAGAGAACTAAGGTCATCTCATTTTTGAATGAGATATTGCCCATATTTTGGAACCTATCATAGCTAGAATGAAATTGCAGGTATGTTACAACGTGTTGGGCCAATAAAGGCCACATTTCGCTACTCTATTAGCAGTTATTATAGTGGAAGAATGGAAAATTCTAAGGATTGGCTCCACATCTTCTTCGAAAACACATCTCCTAATCTCTTAATCGAAGTAATGTTTTAAAAGGTAAGGATTATCCCAAAAATATTATTTTTCCTCATTCACTAGCTTGTCCTTTCTGGTTTGATCAAAGGAAGGGAGAAATTCCCCCATGGCAAGGCAGTTCACTATGTCAGCATACCAAGGCTGGCTAGTTGTCACACCCAACAATTGTTCATTGGGAAATTATTCTCGCATGTGTTCCAACTTAGCCTTTTCCTTAGTGGGATCTTGGTTCTCAAGGGTTGCCAGTCTACTCAAATTATCTACCACTACATTCTCACTTACTTTTTCGTCTCTCACCTCAAGATCAAACTCACTCAAAACAAGTATCCACCTAATAAGCCTAGGTTTTTCTTCTTTTGTAGTCATCAAATAGCAGAGAGCTTAATGATTGGTATATAAAATAACCTTGGTACCTTAAAGGTATTATCTAAAATTCTTATCTACAAAAACTACGGCCAGTAACTCTTTCTCCGTGGTGAAGTAATTACGTTGTGCATCCTTAAGAGTCACTAACGCATAGTAAATAGCATATGGTAGTCTTCATACCCTCTGGCCTAACACCGCTCCTATGGCATAATCACTTGCATCACACATAATTTCAAAAGGGAGAGACTAGTTTGAGGGTTGGATAATAGGGGCAGTAACAAGCATTTTCTTCAAATTGTCAAAGAATTTTCTACACTCATCATCAACATTGAAATCAACATCCTTTTGAAAAAATTTGCATAAGGGAGAAGAAATCTTAGAGAAATCCTTAATGGAATGCCGGTTAAATCCGGCGTGACCAGAGAATGACCTAATATCTCTCACACAAGTAGGGTAAGGTAGGGATTTGATTATGTCTACTTTAGCCTTATCCATATCTATCCCTCAATTCTATGCCACATGCCTAGAAAAAAATACTTTTCCACCATAAAGTGGCATTTCTCGGAGTTTAAGCATGAGGCAAAAGAATCTAAATGAATGGTGAAATCATCCATGAAGACTTTGATGAAGTGCTCCATAAACTCTTAAAAGATAGTTACCATGCACCTCTGAAATGTACCAGGTGAATTGCATAGCCTAAAGGCATACGTTTATAGGCGATAATGCCAAAGGGACACGTAAAGGTTGTTTTCTCTTGATCCTCGGGATTGATGGATATTTGGAAGTATCCCAAATAGACATTGAGGAAAAAATAGTGTGAACAAATGGTTAATATTTCAAGCATTTGGTTGATGAAAGTTGGGGGAAAATAATCCTCGCGAGTTACCTCGTTTAAGAAGCGATAATCAATACATATTTGCCACCGTTTTTAATACGGGTGGGGACCAAATCCCTATCCTTGTTCTCTACCATGATCACCCCATTATTTTTGGCACCACTTGAGTGGGACTCACCCATTTACTATCAGAGATATGATATATCACCCCTTCCTTAAGTAGTTTAAGGACTTCACCTTTGACTACTTCCATCATTGGCGGATTTTACCACCTTTAAGGTGGCGTATAGGTTTTGCATCCCCCTCCAATAATATATGGTGCATGCAAGTTGAAGGGCTTATAACAATATAACGGCTAAAGTCCAACCTATAGCTCCATTGAATTTCTTAAGAACCTTAATCAACCTATACTCTTGGCCACTAGTGTGCTTACTAGAAATGATCACCGGTAATGTCTCACCCTCACCTAAGAAAGCATACTTCAAGTCTTTGGGTAATGGCTTAAGTTTAACTATGGGTGGCTCCTCTATTCAAGGATTTGTCTCAGGCATCACTCAGTCATTTAGGTTCTTAGGTAAGGTCTCTATGTGAGTATCAATTTGGGGATCAACCTCTGTCATATTCTCCACTAAACTGGTGTTCCTAGGATCAACATGATCATCGTTTAAAGGGTAATCATCTAGAGCTACGTTCATAGCCCTATCAAAAACCTCTTGCTCGATGACCTCATTATCGTCACTCATTATAGAAGAAGACTAAAAAAGACACAATTCACGATGCAATCACCACACTCTAATGTTAACTCTCATTTATTCACATTGACTTTAGCTCTAGCAGTTTTAAACAAGGGTCTCCCCAACAATATTGAGGTGGTATCCTTCTTGTTTACCATATGTAGGACATATAAATTGGCTAGAAAATATAGTCCATTTACTTAAACCATCACATCTTCCACAATACCTCTTGGGTATATGGCTGAGTGTTTGGCCAAATGGACTATCACCCTGGTGGTATACATTTTTTTATTTTCAATGATCTATACAGAGAGTAATGTATAACATTAATGGATGCCCATAAATTCACCACAACATGTTTAATCAAAGTCTCTTAAATTGTGCAAGGAATAAAAAACATGCCAGGGTTTTTACACTTTGGGGGGAGGTCAACTTACATGAGGGAGGGTGATGTATCATTTCATTCCTAGAGCCATGCCCGAATCTCATAGTTTGTTCAACATTTTTTTACATTCAGGTATAACATTGATAGTGTCAAAGAGAGAAGTACCAAACTCACAATGATTGAGTATCACGAATGACTCCTTGTTGTTCTTCTTGCCTTGCTTATCTCTTATCACATCCAAAGAGGGAAGTGGTGGAGCTTACTCATAAAATAGCTTCCTGATACATTTGTTATAAAAAAATGGTTGATCGCTAGCTTTAGTTAGGTTTAGACGACAACTTTTGGTTTTCTTGTCTAAATTCTGAGTTTTTCTGGCTTAATTGAAACTAATTGACACTTTGCATTCATAGGAACTAGATCTTCCATTTAGATCTCATTAGTAGGTTACTCGTGAGTGATTTTTATTATCTTTTGTAGAAGGCAATTCGCGATGGTGGTAGCAGATATTTGAAGGCTATTCGCAAGGATGGTAGAAGATATCAAAGGCCATTCACAATAATGGTAGTATAATTAAGGTCCAAGACTCCAAAGTGTGGTAGTAAATGTAATTGAGCCTACGAAAGGCAAATTTGAACATCTAGAAGGCTAAGGAAGAAACAAAGGGATCGTTGTTCAAGGTTGTACGGAGTTCTGGGAATGATTCGACATTAATCATCCCTTGAGCATCATACCATTAGATTTCTCTTTTCGAGCACTATAAAATCAACTATAAGAACTCCAAAATCATATCAAAGGTTCACCCGTAACAAAGCAAACAAGTCAGCTAACCGGATCAGCCACGACCAACACGAACCAGCATAGACCGTACAAGGGCGCATGAGGGCCTCACTTAGCACGACCCGTTCCACAACACACAGCCCGTACCAAGAGCCTGTGGTATGGTCCGCTCCACCCAACACGAGTTGTGCCAAGCTCCAGCTTGGGCCGTTCCAACTCATACCGACCGTGTGCCTGATCTCTTCTTCTCACTCCAAATTTGGCTAAGTATTGGCGTGGAACGTCCTGTTTCACACAATCTGTGCCATTTCAAGTCACCAATTCCAAGAAAAATGACAATCCGTGCCGAGATACCAAGAAAAATAAGGTTTCGGCCAATGGGACCCGTCAAACAACCTGGGATGCGGATCGAAAGGAGCAAGAATGGAGTGCATGCTGATGGCTCATGTCGGTTGGCATCAGCCATGCCAGCACAAGGCTGGCATGGGCCGGTATAAGGAAACTTCACTTTCCAAGGTTGATGTCCTGAGCTACCACAAAGGGGTCTCTATCTGCACAAGTCGTGCCAAACCCCATCCCTCCCAGGGCCGGATAGGGTTTTTGGCCATTTTCGACCTATTTTTAGGCCCAATCCCTACTTCCCTATGCATTTCACGTTGGGTGCCCAATCTTCCATTGGCACTACCTCCATAATTAGGGGAGTGCAATGAGAGCTTTCCTGCCATGCAGATCTAAGTCTCCCGGTGCAATTACAACTCGGGCACTACACCACGAATACTTCTCCCTTGGCCTAAAAATGCAAAGGGGGTGAAGCACATTCTCGATGGCTCTAGGGTTGCAAAGCTAACACTAGTTTTCTACACTATCTATCTCTACATGCTACCCTCCGGACCAACTCCTCAGCTTACTAGTGCATGGTAGATCTTTACATTAACAACGACAACCTACATGCACGCACCCACATGGACCCAGACCCATCATTACCCCAAGCGCATCTATATTTCCCTCCCTCGGAGGTATAAATACTGCGGCAATATGAAAGTAGACTTTTTTGTGTGCTAACTAAGTGTGACAATCATGCAATTTAAAGGAACATTAATAATAAGCCAACATAATATCACAAATCACATAGAAATAGGTTAATCTAAGAAATCTCACAAAATGGACATTAATACATGAATAAAAATATAATATCAAAGTTCATTACCTACTTCCTAAACATTGAGCCCAACTATTACATTAGATTCAACACTTTTGGGTAAAATAAAAATAAAGAGAAGATAGAAAAATTACTCTCAAAGATGAAAAGTGGGTATATCCTTAAACTCTAGTAGAAAAGGGTCCATAAATATAGTAATAGGGAATTGGGTCTTGAAAAAGGCCCAAAATTATCCAAAAAACCATAGCAGCCACAAACGGTATTGCACGTGGCGTCTGACACGGTCCGTGCCAGCCGAGGCCACTTCGTGCTGGCATGGACCTACAGTCATGGCACGGCCTCTGGACTCATTCCAGAAAGGCCGTTTGAGTCTATCATGGGCCTTGTGCCTTGTGCCGGTGCGGCCCGTGTCTCCCGGTATGGATCGTCGACTAGAATTCCCCTTTGATCTTCTGATTGTGTATCCTATGTCGTTTGGTGCTGGTTGTCAGCTAGAACCTCATTCTGCTCAGTATCATAGCACATGCTATGTTGTTCTTTATATTCAGTGGCCTGGTCTTAGAATTAGTAAGTTGAAACAACGCGAGCCTTGTGAAACGGAACGATCTGGGCCTTTACTTAGCCAAATTTTGGAGTGGAATGAAAACATGGGGCAGGGGTAGCAGGGTCA
>JAULKJ010332093.1:0-10019 GCA_032355405.1 Rubia balearica | reverse complement strand
ACTAGATTACAAAATGAAGGATTTAGATACAAAAACCAAAAATGGTTATCTAAACCCCTTATGATGTAAACATACTTTAATCTAGCAAACTTCCAACAAAAACGTTACAAAAGAGATGTTAAATGTCTTGGAAAATACATGCATTTGACATCGCATCAGCACACGTCACCAACTCAACATACGTCGGTAAAGGATTTTGTGCCAACTGAAGACTGGTAAATTCGAAAAACCCACACCCCAGAGCACGAAGAAATAAAAGAATCTGATCCTTGTTGCTCACAGGTGAACCACAACCGGAGAGAAGATCAAGAATTGACTTTCAACGACAGTGAAAATTGGGGACAGATCCTTGGTCTTTACTGAGAGAAAATAATCCAGTCCAAAGTTTGAGTTATTGAGTGAGAGAGGGATTTTGAAAAACAACACAGAGAGTCCCACATATCTTTTGATGTTGTACAACCGATGGTTATTTCCATTAAAACATCATCAGTGAGAGTCGAGCAGAGAAGACGCATAACACGTTTGTCCGTAGTTACCTAAGCAACAATAACAGAGTTCGAGGAGTCCAAAGGAGAACCATAAGGTGGTTTCGAACAAGAAATGGAGCCATCAACGTAGCTAAATAAAATTTCGGCTTAAAAAATAATCTGAATTTGTGCTTTCCAACCCAAAAAAAGTAGAAGATAAAATTTTGATAGATAGAAGGTGAATGAAGTTTTTGAAGGAAAGACGTCGGCCATGGTTAGGATTCGACTGAGAGGTGGCCTAAAAAATAGGAAGACTGTGGTGTGCTCTATTTTGTTTTTGAAGAGAGAATATGGAGAGGCTGGGTTTTATTTTCGATTGAGAAGGAAATTAAAAAGGATGGTGTGTTATGTTTTGAGGAAAAGATAATGAAGAAGGGATGGAAAGGACAGTGTGCTCTGTTTTGGGTAAAAGATAATGAAGAAGGGATGAGTTTTTGTTTTCGTTGAATAAATAAGGAAGGAAGAATATAGTGTACTCTGATTTTGATTAAGGAGAATGAAGAGAGATGTGTTTTGGTTTTATTGAATAAGGAAGAATATAAAGTAGGTTTGCAGCCATTCTGGAAGAGAAAATGACAGCTTCATATGAAGCAGTTGTGGGAAGGAGAATATTTAAGGAGATTGAGATGCAGAATATTTAAAGAGAAGGATAACCCGGCGCTCTAATACCATGTGAACAATGAATTCTCAATGATTTCCATATACCGTAGAGTATAATATTAAGTAATATTGGGACTATACATGTAAATACATACTATATAGAAGATTCAAGGTATAGAAAATTCTAGACTAATCAGGAATAATACTACCACCTAAAGCAAGTCCGTTGAGGAGGGCTAGAAAAAGGTTTCTTCATTCAAATTGAGCATATCATAGGAATGGATGAGAAGAAAATGAGAGGGAGAGTTTTAAGGAGAGAGGGATTCAGTTGGAGAGAAGAGAAGAGAGAGGGGAAAAAGAGAATCATGCGTGGTTTGGTTGTTGTTTCAAGCACAACTGGCCACTTAATTAATTACTAACTAAACCACATAAAAGTTCTGTAAATTTTCCAAATTTCAGGGGTAAGATCGACATTTTAAAATCAGTCAAATGGTTGAAAAAGGCATTAAATCAGAGACTGCAGTTTAAGTTGGGACAGTCCAATAAGGAAAGTATGCAGTTTGATTTGTGACGGAGGGAGTATATATTTTAAGCAGATTTGATCATGTGAAATAATTTAAACTATATATATATTATTGTATAAGTAGTGTTAGAAATTAATATTTATTTCCCCACAAAGTTTTGTTTTAGCCAGGCTAAACTTTAGGCAGGGTCTTTTATACAATTAATGGTAGTATTAATTAGGGTGGGGTTCGTTTTAAAATAGTCCAAGAAAGTGGAGGGTTTCTTGTGTAATTTACAAAAGTTTTGTGTTTGTATATAATATTAAATTCTGATTTCAAATTTCTCCATGCGATTATCATTTTCGGAACACACGCGGTCGACACACAGTAACCGCTGAAAATCGATGGTAACCGTTGAATTTCAACTGACATTGCTGCGAATCGGTGCACATTGCTGCATTTCACCAGATATTCAGAGAGTAAGTTTAATTTCTTCATTCTTGTTTTGCATTCTTCGATTTCGTTTCACTATGTTTATTTATTGTGTGTTTTTCCCTAACTATTGTGTTCTTCAATTTTGATTTCATTTTTTGTTGAAGAATATGTTTCGCACAAAGCGTAATGAGGTTTCTCCTTCCAAATCGCGGCTAGAAGATGTTTCAGTTTTTTTTCTGTTTTATTTTTGAATTTCATGTTTGTGCGATGATGTTTTCTATGTTTCATGTTATGTTTTAGTTCATTTTCCCTCAGTTTTTGGATTTCTATTTTTTCTGGATTTGTTGTGTCTATTGTTTTCAATTTCGCCTATTTTTTGTTGTTTGTGTGTAATTTTAGCGGTTTAAATTTGCAGTGAGAATGTTCTTCAAGATTTTGTAATCTGATGAGGTTTATTTGTAATGATACGATGTTCGACTCATGTGATTTTGTGATGAGATTCATGTTTTACATATCGTGGTGTGCATTTTGGTGATTTCGTTGATGAGGTTTGACATTCATGAGGAGATATTGATTTTCATGATTTAGTATTAAGATATGTTGAGGTTTATATTAAAATTATTGAGCTTTGTAATCTGAGGTTCATTGAAATGAATTGAGGATTGATTTATGTGATTTTATTATTGAGGTTCATGTCTAAAATGCCGAGGTGTTATTTTTGGTAACCTTTTGATGAGGTTGCCCTTTGCTCTTTGACATTTATGTCTAGCTGCTGAGGTTCATGCTACATTTATTGATATACTCATCTGATGTTGATTTTTGCAAATTTAGTTTTGAGGTTCATGTCCAATATGTTGGGATGTGCTTTTTGGTAAATTTTTGATGGGGTTTACCCTTTTGTTTGACATTTATGTGTAGTTGCTGAGGTTCATGCTAAATTTATTTAGTTTTGAGGTTCATGTCTAATATGTTGAGGTGTGCTTTTAGGTAATTTTTTTATGAGGTTTACCCTTTTTTTGACATTTATGTGTAGCTTCTGAGGTTCATGCTAATTGTTTTTGAAGTTTTTCCATCTGATGTTGATTCATGTGAATTAAGTTTTGAGATTCATATCTAATTTGTTGAGGTGTGTTTTTTGGTAATTTTTTATGAGATTTTGCCCTTTTGTTTGACATATATGTGTAGCTGCTGAGGTGCATGCTAAATTTATTGATGTTTGTCATTTGTGATTCATTCTATTAATTTGAGGTTTGTTTGATGTGAATTTAGTTTTGAGTTTCATCTCTAATATGTTGAGGTGTGCTTGTCAGAGACTTTTTGATGATGTTTATCATTTATGGTTTGACACTTATGTTTTACGATAAGGTTTGTGCCAAACTTATTGAGGTTTTCCATCTGATTTTTGTTTTGTTCTTTTTTTACAGCACCTTCTGAGTCACCTATTGCTGGACCTCGGCATTCTTCACACACACGTACACAAATTGACACAATGCAAACTCGTATAATTAAATTGAACTTACCTCAAACTAGTTCATCAAATTCTGTACATGTTGAGGAGTATGCTCCAGTTGTGCGTCGGCAACCGAAGAGAAAGGAAGCTCGTGGTAGAAGAAGAAGTTCTAAAGAGATTGTGCTTTCGATGTCAGGAATTATGAAGTCTCAGAATATGCAGAGAGCTTCTAAAGAGGAAGGTGATGATTTGAAATATTTGTTGGATGATGTGTCATCTTTCATTGATGAAGTTGTTTTCCACGTTATGCAGTCTGGTACTGCAAATGTAGATTCCAATGACAATGAGGTTAACAAGGATTTGAATGAGGTCCCTAAGAAATTTGATGAAGTGAATCCAACGCTAGCATAAGACATTTTGAATGCTTTTGTTAAAGGTAATTTTTGATGTTTTCCTTTTTTATTTTGTTTTTGCTTTACTTAATAAAACTGTGTTGTTTTTATGTGTTTTTTTGTTATTGCATTTCTTGATTACCTTTTTAAAAATTATTGCTTGCTTTGTAGTTGCGATGAATTTTGTAACTGATATGTATTTAGAGAATATTCAGTTTCCATAATCTAGAAATAAGGATGTAGAAAAAGCTCCTGGTAAGGAAGATGATTATAATATTTGGAAGCAGCCATTGTCTCAGTCCCCTCATTTTCAGCTTAAAAAGAAGAAGCCCGATCCCATATTGAATGTTAAACAAGTGGAGGAGTCAAAGGCTATGTCTTCTAGGAATGGAAAGGGTAAAAAGAAGGTTTCTGTGAAGGGTAAGCAGTCTAAAGATACAGTTTCGAGGAATTTGAAGGTAAGGATGAGGTCTTTATTTTCGAAAGACCTAGACCCTGCAAGTGTTAATGCTTGTTTGGGTAAGGTTGTTCAAAAATTTGTTGAGGAAAAAGGTTCTCTTTTGAAGAAGAGTGTGGGAAAGAAAATCGGTGGGAAGTGAAAAGCATAGATATCTCCAGTTGTAGAGAAGAAGTTGGAAAAGAAAAAAGAAAAAAATTGGAATGGCTAATGCAGAGCTTGATGATATGTGAGTTTTCTGGTTCAATTATCTTCTTTTTTTTGGATGATGTTCATAGTTTCTAATTACGAGGTTTTTCTTGGATGGTGATGTTCTATGCTGAATATGTTTATCGATGGTTCTGATTTTCAAAATGTTTTAACATTTTCTTGGACATGAATTTTAAAGAAGGAGCACTGGTTGTTTTTTTAATAAGTTGTTGCCGTTTTTTGCTTTTAAGATGAGGTTTAGGTTATGTATACATAGGTTTACATTCATTTCATGTTTAGATCCACTGACTTGGTTCTTCTTTTTCATACTTTTCTTTCCAGCTCAAAATTTAAGACCACATGCATGGTTTCAAAATTTGTTGAGGTTTTGGATGAATTGAAACCAACTCAGATTAAAGTTGTTGAACATATTGGATTTGGTGGCTTGTTGAGGTTTAGGATTAAGCATGTGCCTAAAGATTTGGTTCAGATTTTGATACAAAACTTTAATTTTACTGCTCAAGTCCAGGAAGTTGGTAGTGACAGATATCCATTAGATAAGAATGACATATTTGATATGTTCAAGCTTCCTATATCTGATAAGGATGTTATTCAGGTGAGTCATATGGGTTAAGGTAAGCCTGCTGCTACTGATGATAATTCCATTAGGTTTAGGTGGATTGAAAAACATGCGATTAAGAATGGGATTACCACCGTGAAGGATTTATATAGTGTTATCCCAAATCTATTGAGAGAAGATGAAATGCCTGAGTTTAAGTGTGTTTTCGTAAAGTTTGCCTTGGCATGTTTTTTAGCTCCTATTGCTTGCAGCTGTAGATTTACAGATACTGAGGTCCTTAGAAGATGTTGATTAGATTTATAGTTTTGATTGGTGTGGATTTGTGTGGAAGATGTTCTGTGAGAGCATTTATAGGGTTCAACCTTCAAAGAAATTCAATTATGTGAATGAATGTTTGATCATCCCACTTCTTGCTTTCTTTTATAATTGTCCAGTTCCAGGATTTAGTGATCCTATTGACCTTCCATTACACCAACACTGGGATACTGAAAATGTGAAGAAGCTAAGCCATTTATATCAACGTGGAGGTTATACTGTATTCCTTAGAAGTAGTCATCAGTTTCCACGAAGTAAGAATATAGTGTTGGTTGGTGGTGTTTTGATCACAAAGAATCTTTATTCTATTGCTGGAGCATCATCTTCGAAGAGAAACAAGCATCATTTTATTGAGTTGGAGTTGCATTATGGTGTGGAAGATGATGAGAAAATTGAGCGCACTGAAAAAATGTAAGTTTTCTGATTTATTGTTTGACTCCAGTCTTTTATTACTAGTTTTTTTTGTGTTGATGTATTTATTTTATATGACGACGTTAAGTTTTTGTATGTGAGGTTTCTCACTTGCATGTTTCTTGATTGTGTTGATTTTCTCCCTGCTTAGTTTATGATTTTATTGAGTTTCAGTTTGAATTCTTGATGGTGCTGAGTTTGTGTTTTTTTGGTGTTGTGAAAACGACTTCGAAGAAGCTGCATTGTTTGAATTTGTACTTTATTTATTGTTGAGGTCTAATTTTTTTGTGATGAGGTTTACTGTTTTGATGCTGAAATTTAATATTCATATGTTTTTATGGTGGTTGTGGATTTTTGTTATGTTACTGGTCTTTTTATTATGTTATAAGATGATCTGATGTTTATGATCTAATGATTCTTTTTTTCATCTCTGTTTCGATAGCCTATGGAAGTCGCCATGAAGAAATTCAAGAGGCTTATTTCAATTGTAATTGAGCAATTCGCTGAATCTTTTTATAAGATCAGTGAAAAAAACACTGAAACGCAGTCAAAAAGTCAGGAAACAGGCAGTCCTAAGGGCAATGAAGAATGCCCCACTGTACCAGGTCCTGAATTTGAAATGCTTCCAAATGACTATTTTTCACAGTCTGCACTTTCTCAGATGGATGCAATGATCAAGGAGGTGTTAGCCAAAAAAGGTAAAGGCTGTTGTGGATGCTGGGGCTGCTGAGATTCCATCGTTTGATCTTTTTAGGTTTATCAATAATAGCCAAAATGATGATGAAATTGTGTAGTTGTAGTATCTTTTGGTTTAGGATTTGTAAGGTTTAGTTGATGAAAGAAAGATTTTAGATTTTTATGTGTTAAATTTTCTTTTGGTTGGTGAATTTGAAGAATGATTACTTGAAGTATGTATTTGATTTCCAGGTTGTGTTTTTATAATTGATGAATTTAGTTTTTTTTTACGAGATTATTTTTGATAGTTGCATTTTCTTTGTTAGGTAATGAGGTTTATTTTTTCGATGATGACATTGTCTGTTTTTAATACCCAGTTTTTTTAATGTTCAACTTTGTTGTTTTTATTGCACTTTTTCAGTTACTGTAATCAGTTTACCTAACTAGTTATTTTTCTCCTTTTCAATAAGCAGCCTCTTCAAATTTCCTCTTGTTTATTAATATCTCTGGGAGTATAAGATAAATAGTTAACAACGTATGAATTTCATGTATTTTGTAACGAGGTTCATTTTTTATGATTTTTTCATTAATAATACAAAATAAGTGGAAAATATAATTAAAAAGGAACCCACATCCCATGTTTTATCAAAGTTGTGAAAGTAGTGGAGAAGTGGAAAATGTGGCAATTGAAATCATGGGATAATGCATATTATGTACTAGTGAAGGAGGTGTGTTAGTGATGCTAGAAAGTAGGGCATATATTTTTTGTTGGTCAAGTTTTTTATTATTTTTATGATTAATTAACGTTTCTATTAACGGTAATGAATTTCTTTTCAATGTTATTGACGTTTCTTGTATTCAATGTTCAGATATTGCTTTTCAGCTTTTTTACTTTTCAATTTTTATAGTTTTTAATGCATTTTTACAATTTCTATAAACATTAAACCTTTTCATTTCCCTAAGAAGTTATTTTTCCTCTTCCTAGCAGTTAACCTCTTCACATTCCTCTCTATATATATTTTTTTAAATATTAGCTTTTGAATTTTACCTTTTTCACTAAGCTTTTGCATTCAGCTTTCTTTACGCATTTCACTGTCTGAAAATGGCTTATCATGGTTCTGAGTTGACTATTGAAATGCTTTTTGAAATTTTATTGCACCTTCTTCTCTTCTCTGATTTTCTTTCAATGAGAGGAGCATGCAATTTTGGCATAATGTTGTCGAGAGCAATTCATTCAATGGGCGTTCGCTCTCTATGTTGAAGGGTCTATTAGTCCCTGATGGTGTTGAACGTTACTTCTTCTACTTGATGAAGAGAAATTTTATTATGAGGCTTCATCTTCCTGAACTTGAAGGCAAAGTGCATTGAGGTACGTTTCGAGTGGTTAATTGTGTTAGAGTAGTCAGGTGAAGGTTTTTTGTTCAACCCGTACTCAAATACTTGAAAGTAGCTACTGTTATGATAATCTTTTCAATAGAGTTAACTACACCAGGCCGGGTTCTGCTTAAACATTTCATCTTATGGTTGTTTTTCTAGATGGAAGTTTATGAATTTATAGATCAGTTGATCGTACATGGACTAGTTCTAACGTTGGTGTGAAATTTATTGATTTTAATTACTACAATGGTATATTTTACACTGTTTCTAAAGATGAAGATGGTGTTACGACAGTTTGGTATTGTAATCCCTTCGGGGCAGAGTTTGACGAGGTTCATGTATTGGTTGATGATATTCCTGGATATTATTCTGGCTTTCACCATGCTGAATGTTATTTGGTTGTATCATCCGATGAAAGGTTTGTTTTGGTTAGGGTCCACAATTTTTTTGTTATTACAGCTTTTGATATATTTGAATTACACGTTGAGAATAGGAAGTTTAGGGTGATCCATGAGTTAGGAAGAGATGCATTGTTTTTTGGTAACAATGCGGCTTTTATGGTGGATTTGTCTTCAGCTCCCAAGGGTATATTAAAGTCGAGTTCTATCTACTTTACTGGTGAATTGATGTTTGAACTTTTCTGGGGTGGTGAAGAGAGGTATGCGTCTACTTATGAGTTTGAAGATGGTACGATAGAGGTTTTAGATCCTAGTCTTCTTGGTCGTTCCACATATGGATATGAGTCATTCTGGATTGTTATTTCATCTGATTAGTTTTATGTATTTCAAGTTTATGTTGTAATTCGAACATTTTATTAATGAAGAAGTTTAAGTTTATATATTGAGTTTCATTTGTACTGCATTGAGTTTCATTTACTACGTGCTTATGTTCCTCTGTGGATTTTGTACACATTTATTTTTGCAAAATGAAGTTGTTTCAGAAATGAACTTAAATACAAGTACTATATAAACATAACAAGAAATTGCAAACATCTATTTCAAAAATTGTAACCTCAACTTATATTATTGAAATATCAGCAGAATTATTTAAAGTGGTTTGTTAGAAGCTATTGATGTTCCTCACCAGGAAATGAGGTTCTTCCATAGTAAAATAATGTTCTCATTATTTCAACTAAATAGACAATCACAGTACTTCAATACAACTCCAAGTTGACACTAGAAAATTGAAACAGGGGTGTGTTTTGTGTCTTGGATCCAAATTCATCGGCACTTGGATTCTTCCTTTTGATTGTTGATTTTTCTCTTTTGCTTTTTCCCTTTGTCTTTGTGTATTATGGATTAAGGACAGTTGGTGCAATTATGCATTCTGCTTGTGTTATCGTGCTGGTTTATGAAACTATAGTGTCTTCGACAACGTGTAAGGTTAGGGCGTTGATGGTGGTTGAGTGTTTATCAAAGGTTTCTTTTAGTATTCTTCTTTCTTCAATGTTTTCCTCACTTTTCAACACCAAATTGTAGAATTTCCTTGTCATCTGCAGACACCATGGTATTTTGTCTCCCAGTTCTAGTGCCTAGCAATCAAGGAAACATCATTGATAAGTATATAGTCAAGGAAACCTCATTTAGTATCATAGGAACATCAACAGAAGTACCAAAACAACTCAGATACTGATCATGCTACTATTTAATTTAGAAGAGGTCATCTAGAAATTAGTAAGCATAATAATTGATACTGAAAACATCTCTATTGTAAATACTAACCTCATTTAAAATATTATAAATATTGAAAGTTTTTATCACCTTTTTTGTTCATGTGCTCTTTGTCTCGTTGTTCAAGATTTTCATTTTTTCCATCTTAGTCCATCTCAAGCTTATGTACTCATCCGGGATTCTTATTTCGTTGAACATGTGCAATACACGTAGGCTGTGGCTGCAGAGGAACCAGGCTTCATCAAAGTATTTGCAGGAACATTTCACTTTTGCTTGTTGAGTTGCTGTTGGCTTTGTATATTGAACTGATCGTGCTTTTGAGTTACTGGTAGCATGAAAAACTTCATAAATGTACATGGTTCCTCCGTTCATTCCGAGATATGATCTTGATGCTATTCCAATATCCCACTGTAGCTTGAAATCTTTGTAGATCCAGTG
>JAULKJ010332082.1:0-10020 GCA_032355405.1 Rubia balearica | reverse complement strand
AGGAGATATATAAGCAACATTGAACGTAGCACTAACTTCATAATCTTTAGGTAAATTAATCATGTAAGCGTTGTTAATCACACGCTCCAAAACTCGGAAATGACCATTACCATGGGAACTCACCTTAGACTTCCTTGCATTAAGAGCTCTCTCTTTGCAAAAAAACCCATACACCTGGTTCAAAAATCATAACACAACCATGATTAGCTGTCATCGCATTTTGAGCATTTGTTCGTTACTTCGTTTGTCTAAATATTTTGTGCTTTTTCTTTACAAAATCAGCCTTCTTTTCACCATCCAGATTCCTAACATGTTTAAAATTCAAAGGAATTATATCAAGAGGAGTAAGAGGTAAGAATACCTAAACTTTAATGGGAGATAAAGAAGTAGTAGAATGAACAGTTCTGTATTAAGCAATTTCTGCTACGGGAATGCATAATTATCAATTCTTTAGGTTTTTTACTGGAGCATGCAATAATTTCCCAAAAGTGCGATTGGTAACTTCTATATGTCCATATGCTTTTGGATGATTTGCATTTGAAAACAGTAACTTAGTTCCCAACTTCCTCCAAAGAGCATTCCAAAATAAGGATAAGGCCTTAGCATCGCAATAAAAAACTATACCGGAAAGATGACCATGAATTCACACAACCTTCTTCAACAGCAGATCGGCCACATGTATGATATTATCTGTTTTCCTGCAAGAAATAAAGTATGCCATCTTAAACCTGTCAACCGCCACAAATATAGAATCATTACCTTACCATGATCGTGGCAATCCAAGGAAAACCATGGAGATATCAACCCAAGACTGTGTAGGAACTAGTAGAGGAGTATAAAGTCTATAAAGCTTAGTTTTCGACTTAGCCTTCAAGTATTCAATACAAATTCCTCAAATCCTATCAACAAGTAGTGTCATTTTTGGCTAATAGAAGTGTTCATTCGACAAATTATACGTTTTCAAAGCACCAAAATGACCCATAAGACCACCTAAATGTTCTTCCCTAACAAGTAACTCTCTAATAGAATACTGAGGAATACATAACTTATTATCCCGAAAGAAGAATTCATCATGACTATAAAATCAATTATAAGAACCATGTTCAATATTTGTTGCATATAATTCTTTCACAAAGGAAAATCAAAGTAAAACATAATCAAGAATTGTAATCAAAGCATGCCTATGACTCAAAGCATCAGCAACACCATTTTCTTTCCCTTTTTTAAATCGCAATACAAAAGGAAAAGTTTCAATAAAGCTAGACCACTTAGCATAATGCTTATTCAACTGCAACTGACTCTTCACATACTTCTAGGATTCATGATCACTATGAATAACGACTAGGGGAGGCTTCTTGATTAAAGACAACCAATAAAGGTGGTTCCTTTTTTTGTTGGGGAAATGCCTTCCTCCCCACCTTCCAAGTTCAGAACCTTTGTGATCGGGATGGTGTATTAAACGAAGGCGGTTCAACCGACTAACTGATATGGATCTCCTTACGAAGACTCTGATTTGCGTAATATCGGATCTTTTTCTGAACTAGAGATATTGCCCAACCTAGCTCACAAGCATGAAATTGCAGGGTCTATCCTGCAGGATATTCTCAACTCTGACTTGTTCTCTAAATAGCATTCAGGTTTAGATCACAAGGGTTCTTTATAAACTAACTAGCCCTTTGAATTAGCTTACAAAGGAGATTGAAACTTAACTAGCCCTTAGGGTTAAGAAACAATGAAAATAATGAGAATGACTCAAAATTCTGAATATATGATTGATAAAAGTTGTGCAAAAGTGTCGGCCATCTCTCCTTTTTATATGTAGAAATCGGCAATCACAAAGAATACATGATTCTGCAGAAACCTAGTTCAAACAGAATTTGTCTTCTTTGTCCTAAATAACTACAATTAAATGTCCTAATCTAATCCTAACAGAAATAAATCTCAGCTGAAATTTTAATGCCATAGCCGAAATTAAAAAATTAAATAACTAACAAATCAATTAACTAACTAATAGTATTCAATCGAAAATCTACCTATTACAAGGCCCATGGGGCCAAATGTTAGGATTTATAAATTATAAATTTATAAAACCTGTCTTCTTTTTTCTAGAATTCATGAAATGAGGAGGAACATCAGTATGATTTTGGTTTTCTACATCTCTCACTTGGCTTTACGTCACGATTACACAACTTCACTAATAAAGTGAGTGGGAAAAAGAGTATTGTGTATTCTTAGCCAAAGTCTTTTAGGCTTTCTTGGAATGATAGTCAAATGTTTCCTGGAGATGTTCTGCATGCACACCATGTACTCCTTCCACGCATTCATGATTGATAGTCAAATGTTTCCTTCGATGAAGCCATTATTTGATCAGTGTTTCAAACACTGAATTTGAGTAGGTTTTGGTCGAATTAGGGTTTCCTTGGTCACCCATGTTTGAATTTCGAATTCCAGAGTTTTCGCAAGGAGATTTATATCACTAACAAGGCAGTTTTTCAAGAACCTCCTTCCATGCATCATAATAAAAGTCTATTCATTATTAAACCGCATTTTTTTGTTCAATAGAAGGCAGTTATGCATAAGCTCGGAGCAGTTACGAATCCAGAAGACTAGTTTGACATTTGTTCCAAACTTGGAACTTCTGTAGTTGGCTTAATCGTACATTTCAGGAATTGGGTCATGGTTTGGAAAAATGTTCCAGACTCGGAAGCACGGTGGGTCGGGTATTAATGACCTCATGAGGCTCTTTTGTATAACGATAAAAGAATTATTTGTCCAACAGGATTGGAATTGAAAAAAATCATGCGTGTCCCGACGATTTTATGATATACGGGGGGGAGGAAGACGAGGTTCTGGACAATTTTTAGGTTTTTGATGAATCTCATTACAAGTTATGGCGTGGAGAAATCGATGTTGGTGCTGATGCAAAGTTGTTGCAGTGGTACGCTGAAAGAGAATGACCAGCGGATGACATCCTCAGTCATGCGTCAGATGGTGAACAGTAAAATAAACTTGATACTATGTATCCCAAGTGTAGAACTACGAAATTTGAGACTAGGGCTCTCAACTGAATGAATGAATCCATTTGGTAATATGAGTATCACACATAGCTCGTGACCTGTTGTGATGGTGATTTATAATCCCCCATCTTGGTTTACAATGAAGAGGAAGTATGTGTTAAGTAACTTGGTAATGATATAGATGTTTACTTGGCTCTGTTAGTGGATAATTTGTTGACCTTGTTCAATACAGGGGTACGGATATATGATGGAAGTGCAAAAGAAGATTTCGCATTGAAGGTTTTGTTTTTTTTTGTACCATAAATGATTTTCCAGTATATGGGAACCTGTCAAGGTACTCAGTTAAAGGACACCATACTTGTCTGGTGCGTGAGAAAGAAACAACCTTTTGCCAGTTGAAACATGGGTGTAAAACTGCTTATCTTGGCCATAGGCATTGTCTTCCAGACGGTCACCCATGGCGTGCAGTTAAGAATTGGTTCAATGAAGTGGAGCTTAGAGAGCCACAAATACCCTTGATTGGTGTTGAGATTTTTGATAGAATTATGGACTTGCCTGATGATTTTAGGGAAAAAAGAAGCAAAAGGCTTTGTGAGAGAAGTTGGAAGAAATGCTCTATATTTTTTGGACTCCCTTATTGGGAGAACTTTGAATCAGGCATTGTCTTGATTTGATGCACTTTGAGAAAAATGTGTGTGACTCTTATCGTGGGGAAATTTTTGAATACACCAGGTAAAACTAAGGATGGGCTGAAGTCTCGGCTAGACCTAGTCGAAATGGGAATTAAGAAATATTTAGGTTCTGTCAGAAATGGCAATGATTGTTATTCTATGTCGGAGGTGGAGACGAAGTCGTATTGTGAGACCCTTAGTGGCGTCAAGGTGCCAGCTAGTTATTCTCCAAACATTAGTTCATGTGTTTCTATCCCTGATCTAAAGTTGGTTGGTTTAAAATCTCATGACTGTCACAGTTTGATGCAAGAATTTAGTGCCATCACGGTAAGGTCGCCTCTATCGTGTCATATTAGACTATGCATCACTAAGCTTTGCCTTTTCTTTAAGTCAATTTGTTTGAAATCTATTACCATTTCCAGGCTTGATTGTTTGCATTCGATGGTAGTTGAAATTCTATGTCGGATGGAGATGTAATTCCCCCTATTTTTTTATATTATGGTTCATTTGATAGTGAGGGAGATCAAACTCGGTGGTCCTATATTTCTGTGGTGGATGTATCCGTTGGAGGGGCACATGAAATTTTTTAAACACTTTGTCAAGAACTGATATCGGACCGATGCAAGTGTTGTGCGGAAGTTATTGAATTTTTCACAGATTATATGAAGGACGTTGATTCTGTTGGTATTCCAAAATTAAGGTATGAAGGGAAGTTGGGTGAACATGGTGTTAGGCAGGGAAAGGTGTTAGGCTGGTTCAAATGATTTGTGTGCAACTCTCCTTTATGTTTTAAGTAACTAGGAGAATGCCATCCCATACATCGAGATCCACATGGAGGCTATTTGAGTCATGCATCCCAAATCCAACGAATCTCATGTTTTGCAACAACACACTTCTCCTTTCAGTTCATAGCTACATGATCATGTGGAGAGGGGTAATCATCCATCCTCTGTGAAATGGTTGACGTTCAGACCATCCGGAAATTTTTTTCACACGGAGCTTATGACATAAATGGATTTACATTTGGGACAAAATCTGTGGACGAAAAAGAGTCTCACAGAATAGTGGTGTAACTCAATCCCATGTATGCCCAAAGTAGCTATTTCATAACCATTATTGAAATTTGGAAACTTTATTATGTGACAAAGCGAGTCTCGTTTTTCAAATGTCAATGGGTTGATGTGAATAGGAATGAGGATTTGGGTTTCACCCTTGTAGATTGTAGCCAAGTCGGTTGAAAGGATGATCCCTTCATATTGGCCGCTTAAGCTCACCAAGTGTTTTACATCAAAGATCCAATAGACCCTTGGTGGAATAATGCAGTCAAAAGAAAGAAAAAATTCATTGAGGAGTGTGAATACAAAGAATTCATTAGCTTTGGTCGTCATACTCAAACTGGTTTGAAAGAAATCGACATTTTTCTTGAGGAAGATAATTTCAGGGTGCGTGGATATCTTGGTCAAACTAACCACGAGAAAGGAGTCCGGGTCAATGGTCAAGGGTAAGTCATGAAAAGAAGGCGAAATCGCAAAAAAATAGTCAAAGAAAAAAAGGTGTGGTTGGACGTTCCCGGAGTAAATTCTTGGGGTAATTTTTGCTAAATTCAAAGAGGGTTGTAGTCCGGATTGGCTTCCAAACCCGGAAGTCCTTCAGCAGGTATTATCAATACTTAAAACTACATTTGGTTTTAATATAATGTTATGCATGTCACATATTTGGCTAGCAACTTAATTATTGGAAACTAGATAGAAATAAAGCATAATGTCAAATTTAATATCATAATGACAATGGCAGAATTTTGTTTTCTATCTCATGTAATACAATACCAAAAGAAATATAAAATGTTCTTCAGTGGTGTCCTAATGTATGAAACAAAAACTTGATTAACTTGAATGTAACCCAGGGTTTACATAGAATAAGGCTAGACTGTCGCTCATATGTGGGTTGACTATGCTCTAACTTCCAAATGCGCTTCCTTAGTCCATTCAATTATAAAATAAACAAAATTAAAAAGAATAAAAATGTACAAAACTTCTTTCATTCTCGGCCTTTTGTTTGCCTCACCCGCATCAACCATCCTATGAGCCCACTTGTCAAGGCTCATAGGCTCATACGCTCAGTAAGTTTATGCTTATTCCATGGAAATTTTTGTCACACGGAGCTTATGAGCCTTGCCACTATCACGAAGCTCATTGTACCTAGATTGAGAAAGTGGGGAAACAAACCTTGCTCTCTCATAATCATTGTTTCTCCCGTAGCCTAAGTTTGTGGATTTCGAACGTCCTCCACCACCCCTTCCACCTTGCTTTGATGATGACATTTTTAGTTGATGTCGGTGGATGAACACTTGTTTAAATTTTGTCTACACACAATAGAGTTTCCAGCACAGTAAGGTTATTTGTTGCTAATTAGGATATGGAATTTGGGACTGGATGTATGTTGGACAGTTTTTTTACTATGCGGCATGAGTTCCGATTGAGGAACTTACTCTTGTTGTTTTTTTTCTAAGAGACGAAATTAAGTCCGAATCCGGAACTAAAGCAACATAGAATTTTAAAGTTTAGAGGAAAATTCCAGGACAACAATAAAAATAACAATAACAAAATGTACGATTTAAGGTTAAATATAAACTTACTGGACAACATGTACGATTTTTGGACAACAATAACAAAATGAATTTTGAATGAAAATATTTCCCTATAATCCCTACATAATGGAATATTGTACTTAATACAAAACAATCCATAATGTCAAAATCGCAAACATACTTAATAATTCAATATCTAGAGTAACAAAACATAGTCAATAACATCATTATATTAAGAGAATTCAAGTCGTCGTCATGGAAAATGGTGGAAGACTCGGAATCACTTTCCTCTTAGTGGGACTCTTCGCTAGCATCTCTTTTGCCTCAGTATTTGAAAATTATGCATAGAAATTAGGCATTTTCTCGTAATCGCTAAGCTCCAACTGCAATCTAGTTGATTTGATGAACTTCGCATGGTGGTCCTCCACTAGCTACAATTCTTTGTTCGTCTTTCTTACATCGACACTGATGTATCGCAAGTACCGACTAACTATACTCTTCCAATCACCTTCACTGCCTACAAATTCATTTAATTAGCATCAATATATTTTAAATTGAATCCCTAATATTGAAATTTTTTACAACATAAAGTAGAATTTACGTGATCGTGAAAACTCAGCCATCTCCATATCAGCATCCCTTGCTTTCTTCACGGTAGTTGCCGCCGCCCCGGGACCTGTGAACACCTTTTGACACCACTTGTTGTCATCTATCAATTCAAGCTTCTTGTGAGTGAACCAAATCTCTTATCTTCGATACACAACGGTCGATCTAGAGGCGTCACTCCAAACTTCAGAATGTCGTCATAAGTTCCCCGCACGGGAGATCATTCTTCCGGGGATCCCCTATTATAGTGTAGCCTAGGTTAACGGGGATCCCCTATATGATGTAATAAAACAACATTAAGCTTCCTGTTGTCGGTTCATAGCCGTGTCCACTGGAAGACAAAACATTCATACAAATCCGGTCGAAAACTATTTGCTGCCCAATTATCAATTTTTCCATATCATAACTTTCTGCCTTACCCGCCTCTTGCTTATCCCCATGGAAGTACTTACGGTCTATATCTACAAGGTCCAATGGTGTGGCCTATGTAAATACCGACCAACTTTATTGGTGAAAAATCTCCAACGGGCCATCGGGTGTATCGAGACTCAGTATACTTGGGTTTATCTAGGGGAATCTAAAACAACATTTATGGTATACTTTGTGACTTTCACATTAATACCATTAACCCGTGTTAAATTCTTATTGTTAAAATTTCCCCTAAAATTTAAATAAAACTGAATCACCTCATCG
Organism: Rubia balearica; assembly: GCA_032355405.1. Lineage (NCBI taxonomy): Eukaryota > Viridiplantae > Streptophyta > Magnoliopsida > Gentianales > Rubiaceae > Rubia > Rubia balearica. The sequence goes on along the minus strand of JAULKJ010332082.1, from coordinate 2,446 downwards.
GTGTGAACCCTATCCTCTAATGTCAACAATTTAGCCACATGTTAGTTACGGAAATAATGAAGTGGTCATCCTAATGATAACTCCTCAATCTATTCCCAGGAACAACCTTAGCATTGCAACACTTATGATTTCTGAAAATTCAACATACCACCACTCCACTTCGGTATTAAAAATATTTGGACTTCCCCAATCTCCGTTATAGGTTCGGGGCTTCTTGCCAATGCATTTTCATGGTTACTCGGCCTCTTACTTGCTCGGGTTTTCATAATCTTGGGATTGGATAAATGATGATCTTTTTGTTAAGAAATCTGATTTCAAAGAGGGGTTAGGGTTCTAACTTTTGGGATTGGAATTTGAAATGTTTAAGATTTTTTCCTGTTATTTTTTATATACATTTCTATGTTCCAAACTTGGAACATCGTATAGTATTAAAATGATTGAGACAGATGATGTGTCCATTTTATACCATGATTTTGGTCCGTTCTTAGAATCATATTGGTAGACTTTGATGCTCTGAATACCCAATTTTACTTTGAATTCGTATTATTAGAGCTGAGAGAAACTTTATCGCTTTTGTTACTTATAATGAGAATTCCGTGAGACTAGGTAATTATAGGAGATGTGAAGACCTTGAAGACTCCATTTTGAAGACCATGAAGACTTTTGAAGACCCGGAGAAAGAAATAAGAGAATACTACATGAAGACCAAAGAGTTAAGTCATTAAAGGGTAGGATACTCGCGACGGCCACCTGCCCAGAACTTACTTTTTGAAAATTTTGTACTATAAATACTCAACACTTTTTCTCTTCTTCCCCAACTCTTTCTCCCCGACTTTCCTTGCAAAAAACCCTAGGTTTTACCTCTTTCCATTTTTGTTCAACTTTGATTTAATGTTTGAATTGCTTTTGTTAATTAATATGATTAGTAGTAGCTAAACATAACCTTGGGAGCAATTATTAGGCTTCCAAGCCCATGTCTTGAGACTTTTATATAAGCTATTTAATTCTTTGATATTGTGCATTTATTGTTCTTGAAATGGGTTGTTGAATTCATTTATGATATTGGAAGTTTAAGCATATGAAATGCTTGTATGATTATGTGTTAGGGTTTGGAGAAATTAGCGATTTCTCCCCTCATTGATATGAAATCCAAAAGTATGATTTAGGGCTTCTAATGTTGTTGGGGATTTGATGAATGCTAGGTAAATGTTGTGATGTCAAATCCTTCGTCATGTTTATTTGTGTAGCAAACGAGAGAGGCTAATGAGCGTTGAATGTTCTTGGCTAATTGGTTCAATGTTTAGACACGGTGTAGTGTTTATAAGTATTACCAAGCATGTTGATTCTTTCCATTAATGGGATACCTTTAGGCGTTGAATGACTAAAGGGGTCATTAGTGAGGTTTGGCTAGAGATGTTGAATTCACTCCGGTAAACTACAATCAAAGAGGAATGAAAGATTTATCTTCACAACAAGTAGTAAAGATGTTAAATAGAGTATATGTCAATGATGGATAGAAGGTTTGGAAGTATAAGTCAATTGCCCCCAAGAATCCATAATTCGTATTTAATCCCGTTTTAGCTATTGTATGCTTTGGTAGTTTAACTCATCTTCTAAATAGTTAACTTAGAAAACCAAACCAAACCCCTATTTAATGTGCTTATATATATACACCTATATATCTAGCGTAGTATTTACCATTTTATGAGCAAACACTTGAGAATATCCCCCGTCTCTGTGGACGATCCCTACTTGCCATACTATCTACTTAGTTGTATTTAGTAAGGAAACGGGTTTATAAATAGCATCTTTTAGAGGTACGGCGACGACCTCCCAAATTTTGGCCCCGCTTCCGAGGACAAGGAGTATATTGTTAAGTGTTTGAGCATTTTATGTTTGAATATGCGCTAGTTGTGAATATTTGTCAGCTTGTTTTTGTTTAGTTTTTATTTGATCGTTGTTTGGCTCAAGGACGTATTGTTCTAGTTCTTGGTGTATGGTTCGTACGCCATCCTCATCACAAGAACCCTTACACTACGACCCAGAGTTGGAATTGAATATTAGAAGGGCTAGAAGACTTTCGTTGGAAAGTGTAAATCTCGATTCTCTTAGTGACCCTTTTGCCACATCTTCAACCTCCATGGATCAACACGAGGAGCAAGAAGGTGACTTTCCCGGAGGGAGACCTCAACCTCCTCCCCAACAAGGGAGAGAAGTCCCGAGAAGACAAATACCGATACGGGAAATGATGACTCCCAATATTGAACACCAACCTATGTGTATCACATATCCGGCGGTTGGAGTTCACGGGCATTTTGAGTTGAAGTCCAGGTTGAACCACTTGCTACCGTCATTCATTGGTAGGCAAGGGGAAGATCTCCACAAGCATCTACTCGATTTGTACATGGTGTGTAGTGGGATGCTTCCCGATGGGGTCAATGGGGAG
>JAULKJ010332072.1:0-10020 GCA_032355405.1 Rubia balearica | reverse complement strand
TTCATTCTTTTTTATTTCATTCCTATCTAATCTGAATTGAATTATATTAAACTGAACTGATCTGAACTGAAATCTACGAATTTTGTTTCTTCAAATTTTAAAAGACAACTAGAACAATACTAATACGTAACAGTATAAATAATAGAAAAAATTATTAATAATATAATTAAAAATGATGGAACAAAAAGGCGGGAGATTATAAATCTGTTGAACTGAAATATATAAATATGCTGAATTGAAATAAATAATAATATGCTGGACAAAAATAAGTATAAATATACTGAACTGAGCTGAAATAAGTATAAATATACTGAACTTATATGATCTGATCTTAAATAAGTATAAACATACTGATCTGATTTGATCTGATCTGATCTGATTTGAACTGAAATCCAAATAAGCTCTAGAGAACAGGACGTTCATTCAACTCTATAAGCATCACTGGCTGTCCTTAAACAAGGCCAGTACCAAAAAATGGAGGACCAACTTTTTTTAAAATGATTTTATATATACAAAAGAGAACCAACTTCAGATTATGTACAATTCCATTAGAGTATGGAACGGTGTATTGATAATTCACTGAGGGGTTGATAAACTGCAGTAGCAACCGTTAGATTCTTGTTTACCATATCCTTCGGATTCTTCCTGGAGTTTCTGGTGGTCATGGGAAATGCCGCGACTTTGGGAGAAATATCTGGGTTTCAGATTAAATTGGGACAGTGGTGGTCCTGGTGGAGAAGCTGGAGAGAATGAGAACCGCTGAGGTCAATGCAATTCTCAGGATGAGGTATGGAGAAGATTTATGTTAAGGATTAGGTGAGGCATGTGTCTCTGTGGGATAAGAGAGGAATCTGAAACTGACGAATAAGAATAGGGTGGTAGACTACTTTTGGAGATGAGAGGAAGAGCCGGACAATAGAAATAGAAAGGAGGAAACATGTGCGTATCGATCAAAATTGGTTGGGAGTTGATTCATGGAATTTATTGTCCTAAAACGGCCGGTATGGACATATCGATCGTGAGAAATAGCACAGATCATGAAGAAAAGAGAGGATTTTAGATGGAATAAATCAATTTATTGTCGTCTTGGGCAAGTAGGGTATCATAGAATGTTACATATAAAATTGTCTATGAAGATTTTTCGTGGATTTTGTGCTTGGGCAGAGACAGATTCACATACCGTGGCATATTGATGATCCGTGACGGAAATCCCTAATTAAGGGAGCATGGATATTGGCCTCTTAACGGACCGTGAGGAGAAGCATGGTTCATGTGGGTTCATGCGGAATATATTTCATGTTCTATGTGCATAAGTAAAGAGCAAACTTTTATTTGAAGGGGCACGAATGCATAACTCCTATATTTTCTTGCAGTTGTATACTTAATAACTTGATGGCAGACATGACAAGAACGCATGAAGGTATAATTCATTATGACTTCTTGCCGTCAGATAGTTAATGAATTGAAGAAACACATGTCTAGAATAAAAGAAGGCATAATTCTTCATTATGCCTTCTTGCAGTCGATTACTTAATGAATTGATAACGGATTTGACGAGATGCAATGGCCCGCATAACACCTAATTAATGTGCTAAATGGCCAAATGACCTGACCATTAGCTTAAAAAACTGATCTTGTAGTCGAATACATAAACACAGTCGCAATTGCTCTCAACCAGAAATCAACCTCGGCACACCACACATGATCGTCATTAAATGAAAATAACATATCTATTTCACCTCTTTAAATGAGTGTTGTTCACCATCCAAGATATACCATACACTCTTCCTGCAAACAAAGTAGCGCCGTGCAATTCTTTTCAAAGACGATCAACCTCAGTTTCGAAAGCCTCCGTGTAATTTTCAAGATAGAACCAGCAATAGACACAAAAATCATTATCAGAGGTCTTGACTACATTATGAAGGTGGAACTTGCAACTAAAGACCTTTGATTCCTTTCAAGGTTAGTCAGATTAAGTGAAGAGCCGACACTATGTCGATCTTGGATCATAGACCTCAACACTGAAAACCAACACACTTGAAGAGACGCGAGTCAAACATCGGGCTAGTATCAATAGAAAGCCTCAACTACTAGAGCTAGAAACAGATAAAGGACAGGTAGCTGGACTCTACTTCTTACCTGTTTAGAAGAACAATTCATGTTGCATCTGCATTCATACCTCAACTCAGAGGACGAGATACACACTCAAAAGTGTCAGATACATCACTGATCATAACCTAAATTAAAGGCTTCTTTCTCCTACTCTGAGGAAGAAGCAGATTCAGAAGGGCCGAGTATCGTGACTTGCTTGTACATATTCTAGAAGGCCTCTACTTAGAGGCAGATTAGGTTGAGCACAAGAGCATGTTCTCCTGCCTGCCAACAAAACTCCAGTTTTAGTTTATTGATTGCAATAATTCAAAATATTATGGGGTTCGTATTTAGCGGAACATATAATAACAAGGGTCGGCTATTTTAGCAACCCATCCCCATCAGATGCATATATACTATTTACCATATTCATGTAGAAAAAGAGCCATTCCATTTTCAGAACACGTAGACCCAACACCCAGATTGCAAGAGCACTGTAGAAAGGTTCTGGAAAGCGCCTATAGCAGGTTCGAGACAGTACATATTGGCCACTAAGTTTAAAAAATTGAAGAGACCACTCAAGTAACTGAATAAAAAGGAGATGAGTCATATTTCAGAAAGAGCTTTACAGGCAAACAATGAACTAAATGATACCATCAACAACGTGAACATCCTGAGTGCCAGTGTGGATAAAAGGGTAAGCATTAAAAGGCTCAGTGAAAGAGCTTGGTTCCTCCAAGATGCAGAGAGGAATCACACAGAAGAAAAAGGTCAACCATCTCCTTTTATTAGACAAAGGCATAAAAATTACTATCATGACCTGATCAAGAGTGCAGGCAACTCTTCACCCACATCACAACTGTGTTGATGCACAGGGAAACTCCATCACATAACCAAACGGTTAGAGGAACTCTTTGTGGATTCCTATTAGAAGTTTTTTGGTATGTCTAGAGCTCAGATCCCCGACAAATCCCATGTCCTAAATAGAGGACCAAAGATAGGAACTACATATCATGACTGCCTAAAAATGGAGGTGACTACCACGAAAATCCGGCAGACAATATTATCCATGGAGGACGAAATGATATTGATCCCTGCGGTTTTTACACCCGCATTTTACAAGACCCACTGGAACACTGTGGGGGGGGGAGGATGTGTGCGCAGAGTTCTTATACTTCTTCACATGTGGGAAAATCCTTAAAGAGTTGAACTACACATCTATCTCACTCATCCCCAAAAAACTAGACAAAACGAGTGTTTGTGATTTTTGACCTAGCTCCTACTGAAATGTGTCCTACAAGATTATCACAAAAGTCATTGCCACGATACTTGCCTCTGTACTCCCCTCTACTGTTAATGAAGCTCGGGCTTCCTTTGTGGAGGGACGCTATCACAGATAACATCATACTTGCAGAGGAGCTCGTTAGGGGATATGCCAAACAGAAAAGCACTGCTCACTACATGATTATGGTAGACATCAGGAAGGCTTTTGATAAATTCTCATGGGATTTGTCCAGAGAGGTTCTCCATAGTTTGGGGTTCCCAGAACATTTCATAGGATGGATCATGAAATGTATATCAATATCTGCTTTCTCTGTGAAAGTAAATGACACTCTTCATGGTTTCTTCACTGGCCGTAGGGGTCTTCAAAAGGGTGACCCAATGTCTTTGATGCTATTTGTAATATGCATGGAGTACTTCTCCTGTCTTTACAGAAGTAGGACTGCTACTACATGGTTCATATACAACCCAAGTACGAACCCTTACAAATATCTCACTTGGTTTTCGCAGATGATCTTATGCTTTTCTCTAAGGGGGACCGATCCTCAGTCAGTATAAACTTTGGGCCTAGCCATAAATGCTAACAAATCTTCGCTCTATATAGTGGGTGTACAGAAGGACCTCAGGTTTACTAGTATACCACATGCCCAACTTCTAGTCAGATACTTGGGTATCCTGTTGGACTTGCAGAAATTAAAGGTCTCCTAGTCCCCCCCCCCCTATTGAAGTAGTTAACCAGTACATTTCATCCTGGAAGGGTCACACACTATCCTATGCGGGTTGCTTGGAACTGATCAGATCGGTCATCCAAGGAGTTATTAGTTTCTGGATCCTGTAGGTACCTCTCCCCAAAAACGTCATTGATCACCTATCTTCCATCTGTAGGAATTTTATTTGATGAGGGAACTCCTGTACGGTTGTATGGAGAAAATTTTGTTGGACCGTAGAGGAAGAGACCATGGACCTTAGGGACATGAAGACATGGAGTGACACTCTTTTATCGAAGCAAATCTGGAACTTCCACATTAGAAAGAATTATTTGTGGACAAGGTGGTTCACCCACTTTACATAAAAGAAGCGGGCCTCTGGAACTGGACACCCTCCAAGTACAATTCCTCAGCACTCATTAGACATATAATGGCCATTAGGGACAGAATTTTGTTCTCTCTTGGCGGGAAAGGTCCTACCATTGCTCAACTCTCTAGTTGGGCATCACTGAGGGGCTTTAACTCATCAAGGGTACATGAGATACTATCGGAAAAGCTACCATCTCAGCGCATTTATCGACTTTTATGGAAGGGTTCATACCCTCCTAAGTACTCATTTATTGCATGGAGAGTAGTAAATGGGAGGCTGGATACCAAGGATATGCTGAGGAATTATGATGGAGAGAGATGATGTCATTTCTGTATGCTTATACAGAAGAGTGCCCCCACACTTGTTCTTCACATGCGAGTTCTTAAGGGATATCTGGAACTCAGTGAAGGAATGGATCCGCCTGATGAGGAGATACTATACTATTAGGGAGTAGCCTGCTGGATTACTAGAGAGGCTCATGGTGAAAAGAAGATCGTTAGGATTGGTATGCTAGTCTTGCTTACGACAGTGTACTACAACTGGAAGGCCAAATAAAATTTGGTTCAAGAGGGGGTTGCACCATCTAGTAAGGGTCTGAGGCATCAGATATTTACTCAAATTTACACAGTGGGAAGATCCTTCCAGCACCAGTCGTCCGGGAACCCCCCAGTGGCCTAGGACAAATCACCGGGAAGCTTTCAACTTGCTTAAAGTGGGGTTGATAATACGGACGGTTACACTGTTATGATTGACTACATACCAATAGTAGTGAGGGCGGTTCAGACTGTTGCACTGGGCGCGCAGCAAAGTCGCCCAACTATAGGGCTGTGTCACTGACACTATCGCATCATAAATCCTACAGCCTGGGTACTTTACCAGGGTGCTCAATATCCCTAAAATCGGTTATGGTTTCCTACTTATCAATATTAGAGAGGACAATTCAGACTGTTACATAGGATGGGCGGTAAAGTCGCCCAACTTTAGTACTATGTCAGTAGCACTATCGTATCATTAATTTTGCTGCACCTAATTATTTGTACGCAGTATCAGCAAATTCGGCGATGGCTACCCACTTACCAAAAGTGGGGGAGGCGGTCGCAGAACTTCCACGTTGATATATGTGTGACAAGTATACCCTTACATGGAGCGAAATTTATATTACCCAGAGTGGATTAGCCGATGAGACCACCCATATCGGTAGTACCACCTCGAGGATTTCAGTTGGACACCACTTGCAGATTGGTCCCACACTTTGGAGGAACTGAGCACTTGGACAGACCCACTTCACTAGAGTTAGGCCAGGGGCGTACTTGTGGCAGACTCCTTTAGAACACTTGATGTTATTCATGGCCACCAAGTCTCACTACCCTGGATGGCACACTTGATAGGGGAACACTTGGGTATCTAAAGAGGGTTCCTTTGGATTTGGAAGGTGTTGCATATGAGGTCTTGTTGCTGACAAACTTGTCTCAATTGGGGTCCTCCTCCTCCAACGCCTTCCTTGGAGCACCACCTCATATCTCTCGTCTTGAGGTATCAAAGACCATTGAGTCTCTAACTATTTCATTTGGCTCACTCGACAGCCTACGAGAAGATCACTACACCAACGCGACCCCCTACCGCTAGTTAGAGTGTCTGCCTAGTTTGGCCTTGGTACTAGCGTTATCTTTCACTGGATGTGTAGTTTCATTATGTGGGAGTTTTACGCGTTCATTTACTATAGAGGGCCCCGGCTCCGTAACACTTGTATTTTGGTTTGGTTTCATTTATCTTACTTTTTATTTTAAAAATTGAAAAGAGAGAGAGAGAGAATGGAGGGTAAAGCTTGCATCATTATGTGTGCATTCATGAAACATCCGCTAGCAAGGAGTGCAACTCCAGGAGGAAATCAGAATGAATGGAAAGGATTTCGTAACATCTAGGAGCTATCGGCAGTACAAATAGAGCTCGTTGCTATTCACGAAGCAATGACAAAGGCAAGGAACAGAGCAATTACACAAGTTTGTATGCGGACGGAATGCGAGATGACTCTCAACCATATCTATAACTTTCCAAATATCCCCCAGCTCTCAAGGGGTTGCTCAGAAATATCATAATGTTAGATATGGTGTTCGATAGTTTAGATATAGTAAAAGTCAATAGAGACATTGTAACAAATGCCCATAATCTAGCACGTCATGTAATAGGTAGTTTAACCCACCAAAACACCATGCTAATATAAGTGTACCTACTCTTTGTTTAAAAAATAAATAAATGAAACATCCGCAATGTACATTACTTTCCTCCATCTTGTAGTGTTAAGAGGTGGTAGTCATTAAAATGAGAGTATTTTGTCGTGCCAAGAGAGTAAAAACTTAATCTGAAGTTTTTTCTATAAAAATAAACACCTCAATTACTTGCAGAAGGTGTACTATTTCAATTCTAACAACTAGTTATGACACAACGTGCGTTGCGTAGTGATCTTGATAACTAACTAAATAAAAAACTATAATTTTTATCAAATTTATTTAAAGTATTTATTTAATTATTTAGATATTTTATCTCTATATATTTATAATTCGATAATCATTATAATGAAACAATATTACTTTATAATCCTAAAACGAAGACGATAAGAGTGATAAGTAATCTAGTCAACTATATTTGTATTTATTCAAATTTAGTTAGATCCAATTTAGTATATTGAATTTTAAGCTACGATTCAATATATTTATATAATATTAAAATTGTACAATTAATACAATATATTTAGACAATTCAACATATTTATTTATCACATGGTCTAATTGTGCCTTTTCTTTTAAGGATATTTTTCAAATGATGCAGAAAAATGAAATTTCACCATACATATAATAAAATCCATCCTAATTTTATTAATATTGTCAATAATACAAAGTGACAAAAGGAGCTGGCTCTAAAGATGAGAGCACGGCAAATGCAGAGGCAAAAGATGGAAAATGAGCAATACAACAAAAGTTCTGGAACAATAATTATCCACAATTATTTAGAATAAACTAAAAATAATCTCTAAAATTTTAAAGAACTATGAAGCAATACAATTAGATAGCTATAATCTCTCGGGCTGGCCATGATTCAACTTTCTGGAAATATCTCTCTGGCTGGCTCTGGCAATACTTTCTGAGCACGATGCCATCAAATCTCTCAATGAAAATCACATTGTTGTACGAATATACAACTTCATGCCTCTTCCAAAAATCTTTTTTACATCCAGACAAGTCAGCACATTAACTTCGTGTCTCAATCCACTTAAAACGTCATCGTCTGTTGGCAAACCACATGTGATACAGACATGAAATCTCGACATGCTTTTTAGCCCTTGCCTGACATAGAGTTCAAATTTCCCTTGTATGTTCCATGATTACAAACTGAAGAAAAACCTTTATTAGTACCGATATAAATGAATATGAGTGTAAGCCTCTTTTGGTTCTAAAGAAGCCGTTGTGATAAATTTGAGCAAAAAAATCTTACACCCTAGCATGAGAAACACATTTATCTGGAATTTCATCAATGGAATGCATAGGATTCAGCAAGTTTTTTGTTTCAACTATCTGCTAGGTATAAATGCAATTGAGTGCCAATCAAATGCATTAAAAAAGGAAGTGCATAAGATGAATGAGAGAGAAAATTGCTTCCTCTACTTGAATTCTTCCTTTCAACAATAAGAAACATAAAGGCATTTATTCTCCCAAGATCAGCCAAAGAGAGATGTTTTTTTCTCACATTTTATTATTCAATTTATCATAATTCACATGCCTAATTGGAAGATTACCTTTGTTGAGTACCCTTGGTTTGCCCGTATCCAAAGCACTCATTCTTCTTCCAACAAGCTAAAAATTTTAAATCTTTGCTTCTTGTCCTTCCTGACTACCTAAACAATGACACATGTTCATGAGTACAAGAACATACAATGATTACTTAAATACTAACATTCACAGGAAGCATATCTACATAGATTTCTGCCTAACCTTCGCTTGTCCTTCCTGACTGCCTAAAAAGTGATTACTTAAATACTAACATTCACAGGAAGCATATGTACATTTATTTATGACATAAAACTAAACTAAATATTCCAGTGATACCTCCTCTTATCAGTATTATATTTATCTTGACAACAGTAAAGTTATAGATCAAACTGCATACTTCACTAACATAAAAGAATGGAGTATGTTATTTACATTAGTTCTTTGTGGAAAGTTCATTTCTTCAATCAACCCAACACAACCGTTACTTCCCGGGAACTCTTATTGCATAAAAGTAAATATAACATCTTAAGAATGTACCGTATTCAACCAAATCACTTAGTTTTCGGATAGACAATAATTCATTTAGAGGAGTTAGTAGGAATGAAAATTGGCACAACATTATAAATGTTTGGTTCAATTTCAAAATGCATCTTAGATGTTTGTTTGATCCAAAATAAAATTGTTGATTTATCATACATGATACACCTTTATAGTAAATCTAAATATAAAAGCAGTACACTCACACCCAAAAGAAGGGGGGAGAATCCATTTACACGATCAAACAATTTGCCAACAACTGTAAAATCACAGTATATCTTTCTCCTATGTGAGTTTTTCCATACCAAGAATCCATAACACAAGTGGGGAAAATGCAAGCGTCAGTTATATGTCAATTTGTTTCACATGATAGAAGAATTCAGATACCAACCCCAAACTCTATCATCAATAAGCACTGTGAATCTCTTGTACATAACTAAAAAGCCTAACAAAAGTTTAGTTTATCTCAAAAGAAAATAGTCTAACAAAAATGCCTAACAAAAGTTTCGTTTACCGCAAGAGAAAATAGTCTAGAGAGGAACTTGCTTCTATACCTTCTATATTTCACTACAGAGGGAAAAATATCAGAAAAATAATCAAACTTCAATACCACGTAAAGTTATAAAACAAAAGACTTGGTACAAAGTGAATTACTGTAAAATTTAGCTTCCACAATCAATCCTTAAACTCCCAAAAACTAAAACTTTGTGCAGTAAACTGTTACACTAAACACTGGGCAGTCACAAAATCAAAACAAAACAATGACACAGTAGTTTATGTTTCTTGCCAGATAATGGGTTCTTGATTGCAATGCAGAGAGAGTTTCGGGGAAAGGAGAAGTTTGCATCAACAAAATCACTACAAGAAAAAAGAGTCAAAGACCAAGAGAAGAAAATTAATGATTTAAACAAATAAAAGGATGAAGCGCAGCAGTAGCATAAGGATTGTTGATATTCAATGTTTACATTCAAAAATTTGTAAATCACATTGTATTCTTATAAAAAAATATGTAAGACATATAAAATCAAGTAAAAATTACTACTAGTTTAACTTGAAAGCATAATTTATCATAGTAACACAGCAAAAAAATTGGAAAAGAGCTAAACATTTAAAAAGGTAAGAGAAATGTAAGATAACGAAAATAATCACAGTGTTACATAACATATAATATCAATTCCTATAAAAAAGTTTGCAGCTTACCACGTTTTCCATAGTGATAGCAGCGCTATAAGAAGGCAGTTTTGGAGTAGTTTTCTTCCTATGAATCTGA
>JAULKJ010332063.1:0-10020 GCA_032355405.1 Rubia balearica | reverse complement strand
GGTCATGAGGCTGGCGACGATGACCTCCTCGTCGATGACCTCCTCGTCGATGACCTCCTTACTGATTCACAGCCCATCGACGATTGGTGTGGCTTCTCCGATGAACTTGTGAGCATCGCTTGTGTGCCCGATTGAGAGGCTCCTGCAGTACATCGCGACCTGGGCCAAGGTTTCCGAGCTTTCTTCAACAGCTCGTTTCTGGCCAAGGCTTTTGGTGCCGGTGGTGAGAAAATTGAGGGACCGGATGCTTCTCCGATGGTAGGGCCGATTAGATGTTACGGCGACGCCACCAGAGTAGTGTTCCCCGAAGGTCAGGGTCTACGCCGGATTGATTCTGCATCTGTGGCGGGAGATAAGATCTCTGATCTAGCAGCTGCACAGCACCTTAGCCAGAGCATTTGGTGTCAGCGCAGGTAAAACTGAGGGACTAGCGGCTTCTCTGATGGAAGCGTCAGTTGAATGTCCAAGCGGTGGCGCCGGAGTGATGTTCCCCGAAGGGCAGGGTCTCCGCCGGACTGATTCTGCCTCTGTGGCGGGAGATAGGATCTCTGATATGGTGGCCGCACAGTAAATCGAGACTCCGGCATCCATGTTCGAGTCCTCCGGTGCCGCCAGTCGACGTCCTCCGTGGTGCCACCAGTAGGCACCAGCCGACAGGAAGGCCCAGCTCCGGCAGCTGATGCTTGGGTAGAGTTCAAGCAGAGTCCCTCTTTAAGGGCACTTCGAGCTTGAGTTTAAGATCTAGGGAATCGATTGTTTCTTCCGCCAAAGAAACGGTGCGTATTCAAAAAATTTATTTTGTAATGAATTTTTCATCATATCTGAATATTTCTGGTGTTAGCCAATGCTTGGCATATTTTCATAATATGTTCTTTTTTATTACAAGGCCGTTGTTGGTGTGTGTTAATGAAATTTTCACAATTTTCTTCATTTACGATTATTTTTGGTGTTTTCCCAGGTTCAAGGTAGCAATAGTCGGGGGGCTTTAAGACCCCATTGGAAGGCTGACTGGACTGTATTTTGGAGGTTTATTATTTTATCTTCAAACGGGTTCCATCTAATCCATTTTCAGTGATTGTTGCTGCTGAGTATGTTAGCTCAGTTATGTGTGCTAAAATGTTGTCGTGCCTGAGTATGTTAGCTCAGTTTTGTGTGTTAAAATTTTGTTGTGTCTGAGTATGTTAGCTCAGTTATGTGTGCTAAAATGTTGCTGTGCTTGAATATGTTAGCTCAGTATGTGCTATTCTGATATCTGTTCTGAGTTGATGGATTATGTGAGTTTTCTTCGGTTGCTAGAAATGTGGTACCAGGGCTGATTTGTAACCTCATTCAGTAATGTGAGGTTATATAGCTTTAGGACCATAAAAAAAGTTTGTGTTGTGTTTCTAGGTTGAACTTGTTCATTGATGTTTCTTAAGGGCTACTATGTGTTTATCGATGAGGGTTTCATGTGATATGCGACCATGGGTACTTGAACCTGTAGGGTGGCATTTTAAAAATCATTGGACTCTAAGTTTGTCGCCACTACCTATAGGATGACTTGAATAAAAGAGTAATTATTTAAAAAAAGTGTCTTTCATACAAAAGATTAGGTGTTGCAGCATAAACATGGACAATGATTACATCATGTTTACAAGATAAACAAAAATATGCAACACGATCATTAACAAAATATGTTGAAACTGAACTTGTTAACCAGGTTGATGATTTTCGTCGAGATTGACCAGCTCTTTCACTATCTTTTCTATCTTCTCATTCATGTTGTGGCTTGCTAAGAACTGAACACTTTCTCTAACCAACTTTATATCTGCATCCAAATAGTTTTGTAGTAAACCACGTGCAAGTACATATTTCTTTATGTGTGGTAGTGCAAACCTATTTCTTCCCTTGCATTCCATAATCTCAACTATTACAGCCTATAGGGAGATGAATATCTTGTTCAATGCCTCAGCCTTCATTTCCTCATAATCTTTCTCCACAACCTCCACTAGCTCTACCACAGTTCGGCATGCCTTCTCTTGATGTAGGCTCTGAATTGAACAAAAAAAACCAGATCTAGTATGTTCAAGTCCGGTGAGTTTGGTGGCTGAGAGTCAATGATGAACTGAAACCCATCGTATTAGCAGCCCTTAGTGTGTGAAAGTGCATTATCTTGTAGGAAATAAATTCTTTTGCATGAACCTGGTGGCTATTTGCATTTTACTGTTGGTATTATCTGTTTGACTAGGCATTTTGTGAGCGCATCTCTGTTAACTTTGACTTTCGTCTTTGTCTCCATTGTGCCTATGGGCCTATTTATGCTTTTCCTTTGTGCTTATACCTCATTAGTGAGTGGAAATATGACAATCTTGCCATCAAAAACTACATCTCCATTTGGTGAAATTAAAGGCCTAACAATAGTACAAACAAACATAACCTCGGGAATATAGCCTTTATGTTGAACAGTTCTATATGGGTTGTCCTCATCTGGTAAGAGAATACAGTTTGCTGATTTTTTCGATAAGTAAACCCATTTTTCATCAAGATGCACAACATTGTACATGCTTTTGAATTTAAATGTACTAGTATGTCTTTCAAACCTAAGCTTTGAGGATGCAAATTCAACTCTTTGAACCTTGTTTTCTTCCCTCTGAAATGGTTTGATTGCATTGCTGTGTCTTCTGAGTTTCCCCCTTTTGTACGAGCATGTGAATCGTGCTCTTACATACATTGCATTGAGTAGCTGTTCTCCTGCCCGTCATCCTTAGTGGTAATGGTATTTCTTTGAATTGTTCTTCATCGAACACCTTTGAACTTCTAATATTTCCTAGTTTTTTGCTTCACATGCTCACAGGTACCCCAGCTTCAACCTGCTCTTTGACACTCTTCTAAATCTAAGTGACGGTCCTCAATGCGATGTTCCATCGCTGGAATGCTTCAGCAGCCTTCCCGTTCCCAATACGTTTTCCTTTTGTAGTGACAACACAAATTGAGCCACTGCATTTCGCTCTTCATCAGTAAGATTATTCTCCCGCATTTTGTGGACAAAGTTATCGGAAAACCAACACATACCACCAGCTTGATGAGCTTCAGAGCAAAGTGAAATATGAATAAGAATATGAAGTTTTGGAGTTTCTGATGTGCAGTGGAGTTTTTAAAGAGCATGAAGATTTTTTATTAGACTTTGTAGGGTAGGAATGGGTGTTTAGGTGAAAAAAGATGTAAAATTCAGACTTTCCTTCCCTTTTTCCCTCTATTTTTGTACAGTACAGATTTATTGGAGGGAACTTTTAGTACCCTATTTAATTTTGACGCCCAACTTTAATAACATTTATCCATTTTTTTTGCTGAAATCCACATCCATAAATACCATCTATACCCCATTAATGAAATGTCAACTCAGCTTTCTCTAAATGTTGTGCCAAAATAAAATCAGTAAATTAAAGCAGGACGGAGGGATTATATGCATATATTATAAGAGTACACAATTATTACTAATATATATACTTACTAATAACTACACAATTATTTAGTTACTTAATATATATAATTAACATTTAATAATCTAATAAAATATAATATATATACACTATAATCGTTTATTACCGATCCAACTGGTCCGAACCGTAAAAAATTAATTTTGGACTGGATCGAACAGGAACCTAAAATTTTAAGAAACCTTTAAATGAGGACCGGATCGGAATTATATATATATATATCTGTTTCCAGTTTTTACATTCTGGTCCGGTTCGATCCATTTTTTCGGTCCGGACCAATTCATGAACGCCCCTAGTGACATTCAGTCTTAGGCCAAATGTCTTATGACACTCTTCAGTTGTTGAGTAAACAGGGTCACATCTCTGTCACTTCCATTTTATCTGCACCTGTCACTTGCTCTTCTTGTCAGATGGCCAAGAGCATATGTATGCCCTTTTCTACTAGTGACAAATGGGCTACAGGTTTGTTAGATAAGGTGCATTGTAATTTATGGGGGACCGGCTCCAATTTTATCGGTATATGGTTATTTTATTGTGTTGTTTTCATCAATGTTTTTTCTTGGTTCACGTGGTTTCTCCCTTTACGTCAAAATTCCTACTTCCTTGATACTTTTCTCCAATTCCAGAGGTTTGTTGAGACTCAATTTTCTTCCAAAGACAAAATCTTGTAGATGGATGGCAACACAAAGTTCATTAATCATCTATTACATCCTCACTTTGTATCTTGTGGCATTCATCATCATATGTTCTCTCCCTATACACCTGTTTGGAACGGCCAAGTTGAGCAGAAGCAGTGTCACATCACGAAGACTGCCCTTGCCATGTTATTTCATTCTTCAGTGTCGAACACTTATTGGGTGGATGCTTTCTCTTCCACGGTTTATATTATTAACCTTCTGCCCAGTTCCATTCTTGGTGTCAAGTCTTCATTTGAGGTAATTTTTGGATCTGCGCCAGAATAATCTTTTTTTCATCAATATGGTTGTCGTGCGTATCCTTGCTTGTGTGGTATTTCATCTCACAAGTTTTCACCTCTCTCCATTCCATGAGTGTTTATTTTTTACTGTTCTCGTCACCAAGGGTTTAATTGTCTAGATCCGGCTACTTTACGTATTTATGTCTCACGTCATGTCCAATTTGACGAAACCTTATTTCCTTATGCCTCCTCTTCAAGGATGCCCATTCTACCTTTCTTTTGGAGCTTTCTTCATTTACAGAACCCTCAACCGCATGGTTATTTCCACAAAAAACTTGTGGTGCGTTGCCCTCTACCACTTCACCTTGCATGGTTTGTTTTGATACTAATGGTCCAGCATTGCCTTTGGTTTTTCTGGCCCCGATGTCCAATTCTCCGGCTTTGATGCTCACTTCTCCTCCCTTGATTCCCATGACTCCGGCTACTACACCCTCGTCTCAGGCTCACACCACTCTTGCTCCAGATTCTCTGACCACTGTCACTGATACCTCTCCTAAGCCAGTTCCCCCTTCCATGCACCGGATAACCACAAGGACAATCAATGGTTCTCGGCATCCTCGGTCTTTCTCTGATTATAAAGTGTCTGATTTTTTGGCTGACCTTGTCGCTCAAACCTAGCCTTAAGACTGTCGTAAGGATCTTCGAGATCCTCACTAGATTTCGGTTATGAATGAGGAAATGACTGCACTTCACCACCAGCTTAGTAAGGATTTTGTGCCTCTCCCTCTCGAAGTGAATGTTGTCCGCTCCAAATGGGTTTTTCGGATCAAGTATCGCCCTGATGGTAATAAGGATTGCTGCAAGGCTCGACTGGTGGAACATGGTTTCTCTTAAATTCCAGGATTTGATTTTGATCACACCTTCAGCCCTATGGTGAATGTGTCTAATGTTTGCATTGTTCTTACCGTTGCCACCATGCAACGATGACCCTTTTCATCAGCTAGATGCCAAGAATACTTTTCTCAATAGTGTGCTTTGTGCTCCAGTCTATATGGCTAAACTTTTTTGTTACAAAGACGATGCTCTCCCTTGTAGGTGGAAATCTTGTTTCCTGTAGTGCAAAGAAACAACCCATGGTTTCTTGTTCTAGCACTGAGCTTGAGTATCGTGCGTTGGATAATACTTCGGTGGAGGTTGTTTGGTTATCTCATCTACTACATGATTTTTGATTCCCTCTCTCTAGTCTCCCGCTTCTGCTTTGTAATACCATTTGTGCCATCTTTCTAGCTCAAAATCCGGTGGCGCACAAAAGGTCAAAACACATTGACATTAATTGTCACTTTGTTTGTGAGATGGTTTCTTCGGGCAAGCTTCGTCTCCACTACGTTTCTACCTCATTCAGCTTGCGAAAGTTTTCACCAAGGGGTTGTCTCGTCTTTTGTTTGAGTTTTTCAGGTCCAAACTTTACGTCTCTAAGCATCCGACGCTCTGCTTTTGGGGGGGGTGTTAGAATATAAGATTCTAGATATTAGATTAGGGTATAGATATTTACATTTATACTCTTTACGTACTTTATTTATTCTCTCAATAATCTAATCCCCCACACTTAAGGGGAATCCATTTCTACACTCTCCCCCTTAGAGTACTTCCAGCACATAAATAGAAAGCAGTACCACTACTTCTGAGCTTAACTTGTCAATATATATAACAAACTCAAGAAAGTAATAAAAAAGAAGAGAAAGATTCCATATTAGCAATATGTTGTAGAAACATATCGGAACCGAAATAGTGAATTATAGTATCAAAGCCCTGAAACAATGGAGATTAACAACAACTATCTTGAGCGCGAAAATCCTATGAAAATGGACAAAGGGAAAATCTACCTTCTTTATTCGTATTGGACACCGAGTAGACAATGACCATCTTGAGCTGAAATCATCTTGAACAAGAAAAATGAGGTAGCTTTAATCATAGAGAATGCGATGTGGCGCGCAATTTTGAAGAAGAGGATGAAGAAGGAGGAGGCAATAAGTCAAAACTGTGCTTTGGAAGATAAAAAGAGCGACGACGTTTAAGTTTATTAGGGGAGTCAAAACCCCCCACATAGAAAGAAAAGAATTTTACTCCCTCTAGTCTTTAAATAATGTTCATCTTCTAAATGACACAAGTTTTAAAAAAAGGTGAATGAGTGGTGTAGGTTAAATCGGGAGAACAAAATGTATATTTGGTGGATGAAAATAATATAGAATTTACCAAAAGAGAAATGCGTCAATATAAATATTATCCCAAAAATAAATGGTGCCAATATAAAAAATTGACAAAAATATTATATTGTGAATGGGTTATGAACATTAAAATTTAACTTTTAGAAATCGCTGAAGAATTCAAAACGCCTCACATAATTTCATGACTAAATTATTTTTTATGGTCCTAATAAATGTCAAATGGTTAATTTTTTGCCCTAACAAATAAAGTGAACACTTCATAGCCCCAACAAACAATTTCGATCAATTTATGGCCCCAAGTGGATTTAAATATGAAATATTTATCAATTAATTTCTTACCATTATACATATAAAAAAGCATACTTTCCATTATGAAATAATATTTTTTTACTTTTAAAAGCACACACAAGATATATAGTATTGTATGTTTAATGTCTTACATTTTCTAAAAGTATATATTTTTTATATTTGATAAATAATAAATTTTAATAAGACTAAATTGTTTTTTTGTCTTATTAAAAGAGGTTGGGGCTATAAATTGACCGAAATTATTTGTTGGGGTTATGAAGTGTTCACTTTATTTGTTAGGACCAAAAATTAACCATTTGACATTTGTTGGGACCATAAAAAATAATTTAGTCTTGTTAAATTAAACGACATTTTATTAACGAAAAGGGGCATTAGAATTTGTGGGGGAAAAAAAGAGAAAAGAAAGAGTAGTTTGGTGGCCAACATTGTGCCTCCATTAGTTAGCCGCCAACGGTTCGCCACCTCTATAGACATAGCCCCCAACTCTAGAGAACCCGAACCACCTCCCCCGCCTAGCTCTCGAGAAACACATTTGCATCCACCTCTAGAGAACCACCTCTTTCACTCACATCTAGAGACACACCTCACTCCATCTTTAAAAGCCACCGCCACTGCCACACTCTACGGCCACTGAAAACTGCCCCTTACTCTCCTCTACGGTCCCCTCCCCTCCGGCCTGAAAAAATATGAGTTGAACAAAATGGATTTTTTTTTAAAAATAGTTAATTAAGTTTCCAGTGAGATTCCGATGGCAAATTTTCGTCCAAATATCACCTCAAATTTTCTTCAACTATTCCAAAAAAATTATCGTCCCGGTCACTTAAGTATGATAGTTTAAACTGGATAACACTATCTTCCAAAAAAATTATCATCCCGGTCACTTAAGTATGATAGTTTAAACTGGATAACACTATCTTTATTATATATATATATATAGTCAAATAAGGTTATACGTACATATGCATTTTAGTGCATGTTTAAGTAAATTACGAATTGATTCTTGGTTGAGGTGAATCTACTGACTCTGGTCACAATTGGGATTTTTTATTATTATTATTTTATTTTGGTAACAAATAGGGAGGACGCATATGAAAAATTCATCCTCTCTTTTTTATTTCTTTTTTAATATGTAGATTACAATGTTTTAAAAAACAAATAAAATTAGATGACGCATTTGGAAAATGAGTCCACAATGTTTTTTTAAAAAAAACATGTCTAGCTAACAATGAAAAAATAAAATTAATCAGTCCTCTTTAAATTATTTGTTTATTTTTAAAACAGATGTTTGTCTAAAAGAAATTAAAAGAAATTTTCTGTAAAGAAACGATGCTTCCTTGAATGTGATCCTTCGTTTATTGTTATTTTTCCATTGAAGCCGGAATAAAGGAGGAGCCTCCATGAAATCCAAAACTATCCAGTCTCTACTCTTTTTGTGCCAAGCCCGTAGCTCCACAGCTCCAACAGCTCTCCGTTTCAGAATCCGACTCTTTACCGCTCTCTTGTTGGGGCTCTTCAATACCTGACGATTATTCGTCCTGACTTGGCTTTTGCGGTCAACACAGTCAGTCAGTATCTTCAGGACCCTCGTGACGATCATTTTGGTTACGGTCACTCGGATTCTTCTATACATTCGAGGTATTCTACATTTTCGGCCTTGCTTTTTCGATCTGCCATTTTTTGACCGGATACTGTCTTAAGAGTTGTCGATCTACATATGGTTATGCTGCCATTCTTGGTGGAAACCTTGTTTCCTGGAGTACCAAGAAACAACCCATTGTTTCTCGTTCAAGCACAGAGTCTGAGTATCGGGCGCTAGTCAACACCACCTCTGAGATTGTTTGGCTGACTGATCTTCTTCATGATCTGTGTGTCCTGCCTTCTATTCTCTGCTGCTACTATGCAACAACAGTAGCATCATCTTCTTGGCTCAGAATCCAGTTGCTCATAAGCGGGAAAAACACATTGACATCGACTATCATTTTGTTCGAGATTTGGTTGCTTCTACTGGCAAGCTATGTGTTGCTCATGTTCCTACCGTTCTTCAGACTGCGGACATTTTCACCAAAGGGCTCTCCCATCCGCTGTTCGAGTTCTTCATGTCCAAATTTTGCGTCGTTGAACATCCGACTCTTCGCTTAAGTGGGATGTTAGATCCAGTCAGATATCTTATTAGATATATATGGATAGAGTTTGATGACTAAACTAGAGTTATACTAATACTAGTATTATGTATTCCTAATACATTTTGTACTCTATTTATTTTGAGCAGTAATACATTCATCATTACGGAAAATCATTCTTCAATTTATTTTGTTTTACTTTGTTACATTTCAATTAAAATTACTTAGTTGAAAAGATTTAGATTAGTCGAAAGGAGAATTAATGCTTGTATTTTGAGACGAAAAGAGTAATACTACAAGTTAATGTGGCTTTGAGAAAAGGCAACTCCATCCAGCCTAGATGGTCTTTATCCATTGTTTTCCTATATTTACTCATTCAATCTTTTTCTTATCTTACTCAACAAAGGCAAACACAAATCCATCTTTCCCAACTACTTGTGTGCAAGGAGATAACTGTTGACAGAATCAAATGGATACAGAGATTTCATACTCTCAGGATCCTGACATTTATCTGCATCAATGGAACCTTCTTTTACATCCATCTCCCATTTAGTATTAATGTATGAATTATCTGGGAATTGGCCCAAAGTAACTCTTGAAGCATTGCATGTGAACCAAAGATTGAAGGCGAACCAGCAAGTCTAAGAGGAACTCAAATCATGGCTTAAAAGTTAAAACAGTCTGTAAGCTACTTTGTCACATGGAAATTCCGTCTAGTACAACATTATATTTAAGCTACGTATTTAAGTGGTTAATGATAGAATGTAAAACCCACAAATAATTGTGGCTATGTGTATTCATATATATACTCAGTAAAAAGGGTATACGAGGCAGAATCAGATATGGGAAAGAAGATATACAAAACCAATCAGAAAGGGTATTTCTTTCTTAACCTGATTCTAATTTGTCTAATATTCTATTAACCACCCCCCAAGCGAAGCGTGGGGCTTGTTGCAACGCAAAACTTGGACCTG